>JAQHUG010000315.1:238663-249500 GCA_028555095.1 Dicrostonyx torquatus
GTCTCCCACTATTAATGTTTGGGGTTTAATGTATGATTTAAGCTTTAGAAGTGTTTCTTTAACATATGAGGGTGCCCTTGATTTTGGGGCATAGTGGATAAGTACTGAGATTTCCTTTTGATAGATGTTTCCTGTGACTCATATGAAATGACCTTCTTTGTCGTTTTGATTGATTTTATCTTGAAGTCTATTTTGTTAGATATTAGGAAAGCTGCACTCACTTATTCCTTAGGTCCATTTGATTGAAATATTTTTTCCCAAGCCTTTATTCTGAGACGATGTCTGTCTTTGAGGTTGAGATGTGTTTCTTGTATACAGAAGAATGATGGATTCTGTTTTCATATCCAATCTATTAACCTGTGCCTTTTTATAGGTAAGTTGAGTACATTTATATTAAGGGATATTAATGACCAATGATTGCTATCTCCTGTTAATTTAGCTCTCATTGTTGGCAATGTTTAATTTGTGCATTTTTCTCTTCTTTAGGATTTACTGCTATGAGATCATTAATTGTCTTTGTTTTTTGGTGTACCCAACTTCCTTGGGTTGAAGTTTTTCTTCTAGTATTTTGTGTAAGGCTGGGCTTGTGGCTAGGTATTGGTGAAATCTAGATTGGTCATGGAATATCCTGTTTTGTCCTTCTATGGTGATTGAAAGTTTTGCTGGGTATAGTAGTCTGGGCTGGCATCTGTGGTCTCTTAATGTCTGCATAACATTTGACCACTACCTTTCATTGTCTCTAATGAGAAGTCAGGTGAAATTCTGATAGGTCTACCTTTATATGTTACTTGGCCTTTTTCCTTTGCAGCTCTTAGTATTCTTTCTTTAGTCTGTATGTTAGTGTTTTCATTATTATGTGGCAAGGGGACTTTTTTTTGGATCCGGTCTATTTGGTGTTCTGTAAGCTTCTTTTATCTTCTTAGGTATATCTTTTTTTAGGTTGGGAAAGTTTTCTTCTATGATTTTGTTAAGTATATTTTCTGTGCTTTTGAGTTGAACTTCTTCTCCTTCTTCTATATCTATTATTCTTAGATTTGGCCTTTACATGGTGACCCATATTTCCTGGATATTTTGAGTTAAGCTTTTGTTAGATTTAATGTTTTCTTTAACTGATGAGTCTATTTTCTCTACTGTATCTTCAGCACTTGAGATTCTCTCTTCCATCTCTTGTATTCTGCTATTCATGCTTGTGTTTGTGGTTCCTGATCTTTTTCTCATGATTTCTGTTTCTGTAATTCCCTCAACTTCTGTTTTTTTATTGTCTCTATATTAAATCTTGGATAGTTTTTTTTCATATGTTTGAGCTGTTTTTCTTGGTTTTCTTTAAGTGATTTGCTGACATCTTCCTATTATTTTGTTTGTCTTTTTTTTTTCTATTTCTTTGAGGGAATTTCTCATTTCCTCTTAAGAGTTTCATACATTCTCCTGAAGTTTTTTTTAGGTCAATTTCTTCTGCTTCATCTACATTTGGTTGTTCAGGTCTTGCTGTTGTAGGGTCTTAAGGTTTTACTGGTGGTGTGTTGCTCTTTGTGGTTTTGCATATGTTTTTACCTTTTCTACTCATCTTTTCCTCTAATTGGTGTGGTTGGGCTGTCTGAGCTTCTGTTGAATAATCTTCTAGATGCCAGTGAATCCAAAGCTCAGATGGTTGCTCCTCATGGTACAGTCAGTGTCACAGTTCTTGTTACCCTGTTGGTTACTCTGGAGATAGCTCAGCGCTCCTGGGATTTGCTCTGCCCCCTTGGAGTTTGCTGTCTCAGGCCTACTTTGGCCTGTGTTACTGGCTTTACCTGTTTCTGTAAATCCTGGTCTGGATCCATTCCTGCTGAGGTCCCTGGCTTGGAGTTGGTCCTGCAAAGGTCTCTGACTATGGTCTATGTCTTCAGAGTTCCCAGACTTGGGTGCACCCAGAACTGCTTAGGCTTACTCCCTCAGAGGTCCCAGACTCATGTCCAGACTGGCAGAGGTCCTGGCACAGGCCTAGTTCCTCAGAGGTCCTAGACTCAGGCCCCTGATGATTAATTTTTGATGTCAACTCACCTTAAATTTTGGGTATGTCTATAAGGGCTTTTTCACAGATGATTAGCATGTAAGCCTGAATAGACTAGCTGAGGAAGAACCACCCTAAGTGTGGGCGAACACAATTCAACTATTTGGATCCCTGTAGAGAACAAAGACAAAGACAGAACCACATTAGTTTTCCACTTCCCAGCCTCCATCCTTGGAAGCTGGAATGTTATTCTCTTTCCTTGAATGTCTGTCATTCACACTTTCACAATTTTTTATAATTCTTTTTTATTATGTTTTATTTAATTATGGGGGTTGCATGCCAAGGTGAGAGTGTGGCAGTCAGGGGACAATTTGCAGAAGAGGTCTCACCTTCCCCTGTGTGGGCATCAAGGATGAAGCTCAGGTTGTCAAGCTTGGTAGCAGCACCCACCGAGCTGTCTCCCTAGCCTTCATTTTTGGGTTCTTAATACACACAGGTGAAGCCTTCTCTAAGTTCTTAAGCTTTTGTCTTTGGATCAATATCTATGCCACTAGCTTCTCTCATTCTGAAGACTTTGAACTGGGATACTACTTACACACCAGGGATCCCACCCTGCAGATGACCTCTTGTTGGTCTTCTCAATCACTTCCCCAATACATTTCCTCTCCTATATTTGTATAGACTTGTGATTCTCTAAAGAATCATCATATTTCTGAAGTTGATTGTAGTATTATTGAGGATAAAAATGTTGACAAATATGTATCTATATCATTCTCTTTCATCAGCATGTATTGTTTTGTTTAATGACATAATTTACTGGGTTAGCAATGGAAAAGTAGGTCATTTTCTATGGCATGATGATGATATGGAAATTTTAATGCTTCCACAGTTACTGTCCTTTCTGTTCATCTTGTGCATGTGTGCTGGAGTTTCCTCAGAAACATACATGATGAACTGACTTCGTACTCTATATTGGCTATTGTACCAGCTACTAGAGATATTGTCTCTCTTTGTCCCATGTGGTATTGCCACTGTGGCCATCATTTGTGGTATTGCCACTGTGGCCACCATT
This sequence comes from Dicrostonyx torquatus, assembly GCA_028555095.1. Lineage (NCBI taxonomy): Eukaryota > Metazoa > Chordata > Mammalia > Rodentia > Cricetidae > Dicrostonyx > Dicrostonyx torquatus. The sequence continues at coordinate 241,726 of JAQHUG010000315.1, forward strand.
TGTGGTATTGCCACTGTGGCCACCATTTGCCATTCTATTTTAGCTATTTATCACTTTACTCCATATTGGAAAACTTTCCAATTCTGAGGCCTTATCTCACCCTTCAGATACCATATTCTCTTTGTACCTTAGGCTCTGCCAATGTAATCATGAGTAAAAAGCAGTGGCCCTAACTGAAGCAGGTGCTTCTTGGAACTCATTCTTGTTGGAAGCAGAGATTTGCATCTTGCAAAACCTCAGAGATAAGAGGGTCCTAAACCAGGCCAGATTTCTGGTCCTTCTATAGACTGTGAGGTTTCTGATGGCTGAGTGTGGCTCCAAGAAGGTGCACTTTACAAATTAGGCTGCTTGGTGATAGTCTAAATCGTTGTCATTTCACAAACTAGCCATGCGACCTTGAGCAAATGTACCATTCAGAGTCTCTTCTTCCTCTATCACATGTAAAAAATCACTTGCATCTACCCTATAGCTTTGTGATAATAAATGGAACAAATACCTTCGGTACATTTGGAACCCTGCCTAAGACACAGGCAGCAAGCAGAAACCATTAGCTGTGATGATTCTGTGTATACTTTTTCCTATGTTATCTGTGGTTGGCATCTACAGACCCCAACTACAGAACCTTGTCTAATCATCTGGGTGTTTTCACTCTTCCTAATCTGAGGAGTGTGGAATGGATCTTACAGTTTTTAGTGCAAATTTCCTGCTAAAATTGCATCTGAGCACTCGCTCATGGGTGGTTCATGGTTTGTGTTCTCTGAACTTGGTAGTAGTAACCTTTGGACATTTTCCACTGGGTTTCATTTCTTTCAGTTGCCAAATGGTATGCTGTCTTTATGTTCTCTCAATGTTCAACCTGTCTTTACTTTACATGCTGAAAACACCTTCTCCCACTCTGCCATTTATCTTTATTTATGGTAAGTTTTTATCACACTGAAGGCTCAGATTGGGATTTGATCTATTTTTTTCAGCTATTCCTTTATCAGTTAGGCATTCTGTGTCCTACCGATACAGAACTCTTCCCACAATCATAAATATATTTTCCCCGTAAGGGGTTTAATGTATTCCTTTTCAGAATGCACTGTCTATATTATACTTTCTGAGCCATAAGTTTTATGAGTAAATTAGGAAAACATTTACAGCAATAGTGGCTTTCCATTATTTCCCAACTACTATCTTATTAACAATGTGTGCAAAGGGTTTATCATTTCAGAAACTGAAGAGCCAATTTGCCAAGACACAGGAAGCAAGAGGCAGGGCATCAGAAAGGACTGGTGACACAGTTGCTAATCCTGACCCAGGGGTGTGATCCGCGTACCTAGAAGATATGCTATCTTGCCTTTGTAAAGCCTTTCCAACCACACACAAACATGCCCCATGTACATGCAGACAATAGCAATCTAAGCAAGGGTTACTGACTGAGGAGGTCATACTCACTAAGATTAAGGAGCAGCGTAAGAAAATCTTCTGGAGCTCAGAGATGCCAGGGATGTCTTGGTCCAGCCTGACTCACAGTCAGAGCGACGATGGCTTTCCAGTCACCGCATCATTGCACCCGGCGGAAACTCAAAATGGATTGTGTCGATTTAAATTAGCCACTTCCAAAGTGCCCTCCATATCTGTTGTGGCTCAGAGCAGAAGTCTGGTCTTCCAGATTTTTTTCTGTCTCTCAAATGAAAATGACCATCTTCATTTGCTTTCCTATCTCTCCCCAAGGAGCCTATAAAAAGTCAGACTTCCTGCATATACTGTATAAATATTCATTTACTTAAACTATGTTGCTTTTCCTTGAAATTGAAATTGTCGGGGTACAGAGGTGCAGTTAGATAGGCATGGTTGGTCCCTTGGAGACCTCTGTAATTACTTGGTGTCAGTCTGGCTTGCACTTGAAGTCTTACCAAGAGATATTTTTGAGCTCAGGCTTTGATTCTGTAACTCTAGGGCTGTGAGAAGCTTCGGAAGCTGGAGATTCTGAGCCTCATTTTCTTAAATTTTTATTCAGTAGCCCTGGAGGGACGCCTGGGACTGAGCATTTGTATGTAGGAGAAAGGCCTGTTAATCTTCCTTTGAGAAACTGTGAGCTATGGTACTCTATCTCCAGGAACATTCTACCTAAATTATCTACACACCTTGGAGCAGACTAGTGACTGATATACTAGTGGGAATCAATTATCAGGTTCGCTAGTAATCTGAGATCTTTGGAAGAGAGGAATTTAGGGGAAAGTCTTTTGTTGAAAGGAAAGGCAGAGGTGGAGATGTGTTTAGATATGTTTACATGTGCTTTACCTGGAAAGGAGTAGCTTTGGTGGGTCAGTAAGTTTGTCTCACAAGAGCAGGTGGGACCCACGACAGGATTCCTTGCTGGTCCACCATGCCAGTCAGCATCCATCCTACCCACATATGCTTCAAAAGCTGCTTGGCTGCTTTCTCTTCCCAGATATACCACCAACTTTAAATGGGTACATTAATGTATGGAAGTTGTATGGTAAAGGTGAATTGACTTTTTTAAGTATAGCATAGACAGAGAAGCGAGATGGGGGTGAAGCTGGAGGTGTTTCGGATGTCACTCTACCTCACTTTCCCCGTGGTTATGTTTTGGATCTCCAATCAGGCAGAGTGGTTTGAGGACTATGTTGTGCAGCGCAGGAGGGAGCTGTGGCCACCAGAGAAGGAGGCTCAGCGCCAGGAGCTAGAAGAATTCCAACAGAAGATCCGGAAGCAGAGGGAAGAGAGACTCCTTCAAGCTGCTCAGCAGAGCTCCTGAGACCTCCAAGTATTCAAGTCCCGGCCCCTCCACCCAGGGGGCCAACGAGGGGCCCAGGATGGCTAGAGCTCTCAAGGAGCTTGTGTCTGGGGTTGGGGGCTGCTGTTCCTGCGGAAGCTGAGTGCAGCAGGGTCCTGAGGGGTGAGCAGGGGTTGAGGGCTGAGGGTCCCAGGTCGTTTCTGCATTCCATCCTGCGGATGAAGAAGGGTCAGACAGAGGGAAGGGACCAAGGAAAGTGCAAGCCAGAGGAGCCTTCAAATACTTCTTTTTGTCTGCCTTCCTCTGCCAGTCAGTGTGGTATTTGGTAAGAGACAGTCAACTCTCAGTGGGGTCTTGATCAGAACCTGAGCTGTTGGTTTACATCTTTAATCCTAGCACTCAAGAAGCAGAGGCAGGAGAATTATCTCAAGTTCAAAGCCAACCTGGTCTACATAAAAAATTCCAGGCTCACAACCCTTGGGCTGAGAAGATTAAAAAAAAAAGTATAGCATAGACAGCAAAAAACAGTAAACTTTCAAAAAAACTTTGATACCAAAATAAAACAAAAAGAGACTATATAATATAATAAATATATAATAAAGGAGAGTCTAAGAGATATGGGAAGCTGGACAAGGTGGTGCATGCCTATAACCCCAGCAGCTTGGAGGTTGAGGCAAGAGAATTATAAGTTTGAGACCAGCTAGGGCTTCCTAGAGAATTCCAAGCTGTCCTGGACAATGTAACAAGACTGTCTTTTAAAATGCAAGAATAAGGCAGAACACTTATGATTCATGCAATTCCAGTCCTGTGCAGAGGAAAGAGGAAGACTATGGCAAAGCAGTGCTTAGAGAAATAATGCTGTGAAGTCTCTGGAGTGGATAAGAAACAAAAATCCATTAATGGAAGAAGTCTAGAGACGAACACATAATATACACATATAGCCTATCCGTAAATTAAGGCTACATATTGGCCCATTCATAATCAAACTACAATAACAAAGGTTAAAATTAGTTAAAAGGGAATGCTGTATTGTGCCTTCACATGTTCTTTTGTCCTTTGGATGGATTTGGGGCATTGTTTTAGACGTAAAGGAAGGGAGAATAAGAAGCATTGAGAGAGGCAGGACATAGTGTTGGTATTCTACTGATGGCAGACTGTTGAAATAGAAGCAAGACACTGGAGCTGAATGGTAACGCAGTTCCAAGTGCCAGTTTGGGGTTGTTAGGATGTCTCCTGCCAGCATAGCTTGTAGCTGATGGCAGACTGTTGAAATAGGAGCAAGACACTGGAGCTGAATGGTAATGCAGTTCCAAGTGCCAGTTTGGGGTTGTTGGGATGTCTCCTGCCAGCATAGCTTGCAGCCTCAAGAACCCTGTAGGCTTGTGTTTGTTGACTAAGTTTCTGTATCACTCAGTCCTTGTCCTGCCTGGTTCCTGCAGTCATTAAGTCCCAAAAAAATCACACAGAGGTCTACATTAACTATAAACTGATTCACCCATTAGCTCAGGCTTCCTATTAACTCTTATAATGTATATTAGTCCATTATTCTTGTATATGTTAGCCACATGGCTCAGTACCTTTTTCAGTGAGGCAGTCACATTTGCTTCTTCTGTGGCAGGCCAGGACTGCAGAGAAATGAGCTTCCTCCTTCCCAGAATTCTCCTGTTCTCATTGACTCACCTCTACTTATTGTCTGGTTGTCCTGCCTATACTTCCTGCCTGGCTACTGGCCAATCAGTGTTATTTAAAATATAAATTAACAGAATACAGACCATATCCTACTGTACTTTATTAACACTATTGGAGTTTGGATTTGTGCATTTGAACCAGTCACAGGGGCTTCTGGTAAAGGAGTAGGAGAACACACGTCAGAGGGATGTTACATGATACATGCCAATAGAATGAAGAACTTCTTTTGCCACAGAACCGGGCTCACCAAAGATTGACTTCCAAGTCTGTCATTGCCTGGTTGTGTTGCCTCTGGAATTTTCCAAGCCTTGTTCCTCTAGCAAGTGAAGACAATAATACCTATTACATTCACAATACCACCATCTTACAAAATCCTTGAAGTATATATTAATTGTATCACCTATAACACATGAACATAGATCACCCTTGAACATTGGATGGTCTGCAGTACTTGTTTGCCTCTCACTTGAAACTGAGGGGATTCAAATTCCGCGTCCTCATTTCCTATTGGTAGATCCCAAAGATGGGATGCTTTCGTGTCCTATGCCAGAGTTAGTGAAAGTCATCATTGTTTTACAAGGAGGGACTTACAGCTGGTTAGTTATGGTTCACATCACTCTTCAGAGGAATGACCTTTATTTAAGTAATTCAAAACTGACAGCCTTCACTACAGAACATTGTTTCAAAGAAAAATTTTAGAATTGGGCATATATAATAGAAGAGATGCTTCTTAAAATTCTTTCCAAGGATTTTTTTCTTATAAAATTAAAACACCAAAACATGCAATTAAATTAGATAAACTCACTGGCCAGGGTGGCACACGCCTTTAATCACAGCATTCAGGAGGAAGAAACAGGTGATTCTCTATAAGTTCAAGGCCAGCCCGGTCTACATAGTGAGTGCCAGGATAGTCAGGGCTACGTAGGAGAACCACAACAAACAAACAAGACAAAACAACAAAAACCCCCAAACCCAAAACCAAAACAAAAAAGCCAGTAGAAAGAAAGAAAAAGAGAAAAGATTAACTTTTTGAGTTTTAATAAACAGAAGATACCTTGATCGTCGTCGCTCATGACTCTTTCAATGTGTTGCATAAATATTCAGTTACCTGTGACTTTTACTTACAAAACTACATTTAAGGAATAATCATTTTTTTCTGTTCAGCAGAAATTAAAATTCATTGCTCATGATAGTTGGATTTTATTCGCTATAAATAATTTTCAGGTGTTTCTTTCAGAGTTCTGAATATTTTGGCATAAATTTCCTGCTTCCTTGCAAGGGAAGTCAAAGCTGAAGGAGTTTCTCTTTAGTCTTATTATAAACACAGTTCAAAGACGCACCAGGTGGAATTATCTCTGTGACATTTTCCGCGTTAGATGCAATCACTCTCCTACGAATATGTTGCTATATTTGGAAATTTATTTCCCGTCATGCAAATTTCTTTTCATATATTTCTGTTAATAGGGTTGTCAGAAGATTAAAATATCATTCGAGGTAAAAAAAATTATAAGAGAATCTTTTGTACTTCCTGAGTTTAGGGAACCAATGACTCCAGAAGTTCACCCCAACAGTTATTGTTTTCAAATTTCCTTAGTCTACATTAGTTCATAAACTGTCCTGTGTGTGGCTGCCCGCAGTTGCGTTGTGCCATCTGTGACAGTGTTTACTGCCGTGAATGACACATTGGGAAATGCAGTGTTTGTCTAGCTGGGTGACGTTTCCGGTTCCAGGCTGAAGGAATGATACCCATCACATTTTCTTGTGATCAATATGGAAGATTCCACTGTAATCCATGATCCCATGGACACATTGGCCAGGAGACATTTAATAATGACTGTCTTCCTTGGAAAGGTAGCCAAGCACTCTATGCAGCTAGGAGAAGTGATCAACAAACCTGCAATCGCAGCATTGGCTCCTGAAATGCTGTGTATCCTGGGGTGAAATTGTCAAGGCTTAATAACACAAAGTGATGCCTCCTGCTGTTCAGAGGAAGAAAGCAAGAAAGAAGAGGCTAAGTCAGATGAACAAGAAATCCATGTATTTCAGCAGTGTATCCAAAATTTCTGGATGTCCTTAGAGAAAAATTCAAGTTTCTGCCTTTATTGTTCAATTAAAATAACACACACTTGAGATGGCAGAATACAAAGCCTATATAAATAGTAGGATTGACTTGGGACATGAAAGCTGAAATGTGTATTTAGAGACCACAGTTAGATGGGCAAAGCAAAATAAAGGGAATTTTATTCACATGATGGAGTGGAAAAACAATAATCTGGATATTTCAGAACAAACTTACTAGCTAAATGGGTTTTTTTCCATCCGTTAGTTCCAAAGAGAAAATAGTCATTCACTGTACACTAAAATTCCAGTCTGATCCAATTACTGTGAGGGACAAATTCTAAAAGCCACCGCAGTGACCTCAGCCTCCTGGTGTCTTCACCTCTATAGAGACTCTTCTTTTTCATTTGTTCCTCACCGATAGAACATGGCAGGGCTAATGGATGCTATTCCCATTAGGGGTGACGTTTCCTAGACTGTGTTTACTGGGAGAGGTACAGATCCTGGTGGTCCTCATGAAGTTGGTAGCACTTGTGGTATGAGCATGAACAAGGAGAGAGAGGCAGAATCAAGGACTTCACTACAGCCGCTGTCATCCATCAGGAAACACCCTGGGGCCGTCTGTCATCCAGCAATGCTAAAAATGAATTCAGTCAACAACCTGGGTGACCCGAGGGACAGATGCCAGGTGAGGACACTGCTGATAACATCTTCATCATGCCTTCTAAGACCCCGAGAAGAAAACCTAAAGAAATTGTACGCTAAGACACATCGACTGTGAAATAATAAATGTGCATTGTTTTAAGCCTGTAAGTTTGTGACAACTTATTATATAATCATAGAAAGTTAAGACACCCATAGAAAGGGCAAAAATAAAACACAAAACAAAAAAGTATTGTCAAAGATGTGGAGCAATTGTGGTGTCTATGCACTTCTAGATTGGAAACTGGAAATTCAGTTATTTCAGAAGACCATTTGGCAACATCATCAAAATTTGAATCCTATATCTATCTTCTGTAATTCAAAAATTTAATTCCAAAATTATGATGAAAATAAATGAATGAGAGTGGAAGAGACAGCTCAGTTGCTGAGAGTGCTCGCTTCTCCACAGTGCCCGAGTTCAGTTCTCAGCACAGATATTAGGAGACCCAGAACTATCTGACCTTCAGCTGCCGTGACACCAGCACCCTCTGAACTCCACCATCGCTCCCTCATCATCACACATCATGCATGCAAACATGGCAGACACTCACACAGACACACACAGAGACACTCAGACACATGC
>JAQHUG010000315.1:251253-271471 GCA_028555095.1 Dicrostonyx torquatus
TGTGTGTGTGTGTGTGTGTGTGTGTGTGTGTGTGAGAGAGAGAGAGAGAGAGAGAGAGAGAGAGAGAGAGAGAGAGAATACTGAATAATGAGCTGCTGCCTTCATGAGATAGGGAGGCAGTAATATTAGTGACAGTGTCCTTACAGAGCATGCGCCCCATCTATCGCATCTCTACATATTCATGCTTTATATTCACATTTAGCAGTAGTTTTATAAGCCTGGCCTGTATACTAAAGACGAAAATGTATACAGGAATAGGAACTCTCCCTAGAGAAATGTTGGCTACATTGGGATATCTGGACAGAGGGCCAAACACCTTCTGGCAGAACTTCAGGCAAAGGAGCAGCGTTCCTCCGTTTGAGGAAGACAGTGAGTGCCTGGGTCAGCACAGGTCAGTGCACGGAACCGCTACACATGAGGTCAAATTGCCGAACCAGGCTATGCAGATTGCATTAGGATGCGAGATAAAAACAGACTGCCAAGACAATAATCTTGCTCTGTTGCAGTGGACCAAGTGCGTCAGTGTGCAGCCAAGTGATGTCAACTATTGATATAAGTCTCTTCCTCCAGTAATCGCAAATCCACTTGGAAAAACATGTTTCAAACCAAGACTCTCACTGTCTTTGCCTGTTGGAAAAGGCAATTACATTCTGCAGAGGGAACCTCACTTTTCCTGGAAGAATGGAGCATGAGAGACAGTAATCAAGAGAGAACGCCGGTGTGACAGACGATGGAGAATTAAATCATGCAGCCAGCTTGCTGGGAGGCTGGGAAGAGCACTTTACCTGTTTTGATATCTGTTTTGACAACTGTAAAATGAAGGCTTAGACAAGATAATCTTGCTATTCCCTTCCTGTTCTAAAGAGAAATTGTTTATCTGTAGTTCTAAAATTGATTTTTAAAATATTTCTTTTGCTATTTTAAACAATCTCTGCCATGTTATAAAGCATACTGGTTGTATATTAACTCTAGTCCTGGCTGTGAATAACTCTTACTTTTTTTAATGCTTTCTTTCCATTTGCTCAGGTTCCCATTAACTTTGACTGTTGATTTGCAGCCCTTCATTTGCACATGATAAAGGGAGGACCAGGTCAACTGACACCAGCGTTTGTAGTGACCCATTTAATTAAGGGGGAATGCATGTGTGTTTTGTTCGCTGACACAGCATGACTCATGAAGGTTCCACACTTCCTTCCTTCCTTGTTTGTTTTTTGGAAATTACAATACATTTCTCCCTCCGCTTTCTTCCCTTCACTCTTTCTCACACGCCCTCTCTCCACTCTCCTTCAAATCCATGACTTCATTTCCCACCCATTGTTTTGTTATGCATACATGCATCTTAGCATCTTAAATACGACCTGCTCCACCTGGATGGTGCTGCTTCTGTGTTTCCAGGACTGTTTGGCAGAGAACAATCGGTGTCATATTCCCTGGTGAAGACTAGCTCTCCACTCCCCCTTTTCTCGGGTGTCTACTGTTCTTTGTGCAGATTGAGGCCTCATGGGCTCTTCCCCTTCCACTTTGGTATGCCTGTTGGTGTCATCCTCGTTCAGATCTTGTTTGTTTAGTAATGTTGGTAAGAGTTTATGGCTATGGCTTCTGACTCGATGAGGAGACACAGTCTCATAGCAAACTCCCTGATTCTCCAACTCTTAGAATCTTTCCACCCCCTCTTCTTCCCTGTGCCTTACCTATGGAGTTTTTTTGTAGATGTATCCATTGAGACTGGGCTCCATGACGCTGAAGTTTGATTGGCTGTGGATTTCTGCAGTGGTCTTCCTATGCTGCAAAGAGAAGTTTCCTTGGAAACCATGCCTGGGACTGGAAACCTAGCTAATTACTTAGAGCTAGTGAAGTCACGGTTATTAGAAGAGAATCTATAACTAGTAATTGACTAAACCACCATAATCCCTAACAACAATCTATAAGCATTTGTCCTTATGCCCACAAAAAATGTGTACAGCCCGCTGCCTTTCTTTAAATATCTAAGCAACATTACAAGGTATCTATATTCATAATCTTCTCTTCTATAAAAATTTTTTATGTTGACAATTTAGTGAATCCCAGAGTGGGAAATTCACATGAGAGGAGATTCTCTGATAAGTCTTGATTTGTAGGGAACTTCAATTTTTCCTTATCAATATCTAATCTGCATTTATGTCCTGGCCTCTATCACAAAAAAATACAGTAAAATACTTTAAGTTAGATCTAATCATTTTATAAGATCCAATTATTCCTGGCCTTTACCTTTTAATCACATGCTTTGGTCCAAGTAACTTTTTAATGTGTTCCACCTTTTATATTTGCTTCTTTACATTACTTCTTTATTATTTTTACATAGGCAGAAGCCATCAGGTAGGGAATTTATCAATAAAAATACAAATTTGTTCCAAATATGAGAACCCCTGGTTCATTTCAATGTCTATCAAACTCTCAGCTCCACTAGAGCAATGGATGCTCATTTAAGAGTGAAGCTGAGGAGCAGCTCTAGGTGAGCCTGAAGACAGAAAGATCTTGCCAGAAGGAAACACTTGATCTCTACCTATGTCTCTGCCCTGTCACACAATTGATCTTAAGAAATTAATCAGTGGCATATACAAGGCTCTATGTAAAATATAAATACCATGGAACTGTTAATAATTAACATTAAAGCAATTATATATTGTAAGGAATTATAAATTAGTTTAAAGTCCTATGGCATATTTATTTAACAGACTGTTATAAATCTATTAAGTTTAAAGCAGTATAGAAATGATGAAGGAAATGTTCAGAACTTAATAAAACAACTGTTTTTAACCATGTTTTTCTACTGTGATCCAGTTTTACAAATATATACATTAATAGTTTAATTATCTACATGTGCATCATCTTGGACTAGACACATGAGACGTGTGTTAGTCATGGCTTCAACAGCATGTGATGCTGTTTGCCTCTTTCCACTGTCTCTTTCTTTCTCTCTCTCCTTTTAAAGGCAGATCCTAGTTGACCCACTGTTTTTCCAAGCCAATGCTGAAGTCAGTCATGGCTGTTTTGGTAGAGGTCTTCTGCTTCACTCCCTCCCTCCTCTTGTCTTTTCATATTCTTGTCTGATAATTGCTTCCCCCACATCCTGCTGCATGCTAGACATTGTGAATTTCATCTTGTTGGAAGCTAGATTTTTTTTTATACTTATAACAGTTTTCTGAGCCTTGTATGATACAGCTAAGATGTTTGGGAAAATTTGACAATTTGGGTCTTGTCTTTTGAAATGTCTTAGGTAACAGCAAAGCCACAGTTAGTCTAGGGCCAGCTATTCCTTGTGCAAACAAACCCTTCTGAATGCTCTGTCCTCGACTTACAGAAGGATTCCCATTCTGGTTGGTGAGATGCCACCATCCCAGCCAAGGGCACGTCAGTCTCTTGTCCTAAATGTTTCTTCAGCTTCAGGGAAGTTCTGCATGAACATGTGCTGGTCTGTACTCTATGGAATGTTTGGAGGAGAAATCACTGGAGACATGCCCAGTTCAATCTCTGGACTGCTTTCTCTCGGAACTTTGTTTTAAGGAACATCGTAGGTTTTAATGAGGATTCTTCAAAATCCTCACCTATGTTTGCCCATTGCATCTTTGATATGGTTTCCCTTGAACTACATTTTAGAAATTCCCTCCAGGCAGTAACTGTAGCAGTCTCCATCTGTTTTTCATGGATCACCATCCTTAGCTGACTGTGGTCCAATTTTTAAAATGCTTTTTTTTCCCATGTATTTTGTCCACTTGTTGGTTCTTTTACAGAAAAGAACAGTTCTGCATCTTTCACTCCATTCTTTCTGCTTTGTAGTTTAATTTTTTTATTTTCAGTTATCTGTAGTGGGAGGGCTGCTTGTTCATTTCCCAGCTGTTCAGCCCCAAAATAATCACACAGAAACTGTATTATTTAAATCACTGCTTGACCCATAAGTGCTAGCTGATTATTTGCTAACTCTTACATCTTAATTTAACCCATCTCCATTAATCTGTGCATCACCACGAGGTTGTGGCCTACCAGCAAAGTTTCAGTACATCTGTCTCTGGCAGCAGCCCTGTGGCTTCTCACTTGACTCTGCCTCCATTCTTCCAGCATTCAGTTTAGTTTTCCCCCACCTACCCAAGTTCTGCCCTATCAACAGGCCAAGGCAGTTTCTTTATTCACCAATGGTATTCACAGCACACAGAGGGGAATCCCACATCAACTCCCCTTTTCTGTTTAAATAATAAGGAAGGTTTTAACCTTAACACAGAAAAATTACATGTAACAAAACAGGTATCAAGCAAGAATTACAGTTATAATATTTATATCTATTTTATCTTTTATCATAACTAAGGAAAACTATATTATTACTATCTATTCTTCAACTCCATCAAAGACTCCAGAAGGATATGACATTACCTAAGAAAAGAGGAAGTGAATTATAAACAACTTCCAAACTCTAGAATTGATAGAGACATCTCACTGCCTGGACAATCACCCAAATTCTTCTGTACCATTGGGGCATCCATCTTCAGCCTACAGGCCCATAGTATCCAGCAGACTTTTCCATGAAGCAGTAAACTTCAAAGACAGTTCTGCCTATACTAGCAATTTGCCAATCACCTTCTTCTGTGTCCTGCAGAATGTCTGGCAGACTCTTTCATGAAGCAGAAACCATGAAGGATGGTCTCACTTTTAAGCAAGTTCAGCATTCATTCTTCTGTGGGTCCTGCACGTTCAGTTCACACAGCATACCATCAAGCAGTCCCAGCAAGAGCAGTTTCTTGCCCAAATGGCTAACAAACTCCATGAAGAGCCTCTTTGATGCTCATCTTTCTCTTGAAGTAGATTGGTGCTGCCAGGAGCAGATGTATCTCACTGTCATGAAAAGTTCTAACTTCTTAAAACATTTAAATGCCATAATCTGTAGGTCTTTGAAAGGTTTGAAGGATACCTAGCTAATTGAAATATATCTCTATACATAGAGATAGAAAATCTAACTAACATGACTACAAGCTTGACTGTTATAGATGATTATTTATTAACCTATATTTCTTAATTATACATTACAGTTTTAAAGGAGCTGGACAAACACATTACCTTAATTATGATCAGAAATACATATACACAGTATAACAAAATTGACCTTAAATTTGTATCAATAAACCAAGATCCATATAAATGCAAATCTCTATAGCATATCCCCCTTTAAATGTAAACAAACATTTATACATTTTTAAACAATTATTTAGAGATATGGGCATAGTTCTCTCCAAACTGCTTCCTGCTGTTTATTGAGTGAAGTAATTTTTTGAGGGGTGTTCAAGGTGACTTTTCAGGGAATCTTGGTCCATCAAATCACATTAGCCTGGGAGGATCCCACAGATTCTCAACCTTTTTTCCAAAGCACCATATCCTTAGACCCAAATTTTGAAGACAAAATACATTTAAAGTGTGTATGTTGGTTACTTAAATCCTTTACACTCAAAAATTTCAAAGAAAACATAATATTATATATAATCCAGACTATCTGTGAATTTTCCATCTCTACATGACTTGTTTTTATTCTTTTACTTTTTAATGTATTATTTTTGCTCCTTTAATCTATAACTATCTGTACTCTGTCTCTTTAAAGACTTTGCTTTGTATATTTTTAAACCGTTTACATCTATTTATAACTATCTATATTATTTTCTTCTATCTCCCAAGCCTATGTATATTTATCCAACACTGTGACCCATTTAGAGGTCTTTTCTGTCTGTCCTATTGTGTATCAGTAATTCTTTACTGTACATGAGTGCTTCTTAAAATGCTAAGTGCTTCTTAAAAACTTAAGCTGCAGCATTGTTAGGACAAATATGGCCTTGCCTGCTTGCTCCACCCAGTCCAATATGGTGGAAGAGGTCCATCCACTGCCTCTCAGCCACACACACTGCCCTAGTTTGAGGCAAACACCAGTCTATGTTGTCATTAAGCAAGAGGTAGCACTCTATTCACAAACACCATTAAAATGATCCATAGCTGGACCTCCCAAAAAAGCCAGAGCTGTTCATGCTGGTGAACCAGGAAGCCGCCGTTCAAAACAGTACAGTTTCAAAACAGCACGGCTTTTTTTTTTTCTGCTACTGCTGAATCAGAAAAACCTCTTGTAAAGGAGCCATGCCTCTGCTTGCTTCTAGCAAATAGAGCCCACCCAAGAAAATGCCACTACCAAACCATACTCAACTCTGTTCTTTTGTGTCTAGGATTTCTTTTTAAGCTTTCTCAGGTTTTACATGGATTTAGTGCCCCACATTGATGCACCAATTTGTTGTAGGGAACTGTTTCAGCTCAACAAATAATTTTTCCCATATTCACATTGATGTTGTCAGAGATCTCACCTTTCACAAAGCTTTTTTGCAAATGTTCAAGCTAGCATCTAACATAAGCTCATTATATTATTAGTATTATTCTCTAAACTACTTCTAATCAGGTTTCTAGTATTTTTTCAGATCTTTACTACCCTGTGTATTTCCTTTACTGGATCACACAGTCTTGTAGTTAGGCAGGGTTGTGCAACTATCTCCAATGGATGGGCTATGAATGGAATTGACATGCTTTACTTTGGGTTCAGAGCTTCAAGGAAAGAGTGAATTCCTTATTCATTTTCTTCGTGTTACAGAGAAGTCCCAGTGCAAGTTGAGACAACAGTATCAAGCAAGTATGGACATTCTAGTAACCTGAATCCTGGGAAGACTATTCTCAAGCTACATTCAATACTTACTGAGAGCAAGAATTAGTGTGTTACGTAAAATCATCAAGATCTTGGCGCTAGCTTGTTTACAAGTTAGTCCTGTCTACCATGACTAACACTTTGAAATAAGTACAGCTTTTCTTTCTTTCCTTTTCAAAAAGTATATTCTCTTGACACCTAAATTGTAGTAGTAGAATTTAAAAGCATCATCACTGCTTGATAATAACTAATAACTTTAGAACCTGTCCAAAATAACTTTGGGAAAAGAAATTAATGTTATTATAGAAAATAATGAGAACATTCTATGCTAAAATGCATGGAATGCTGCAAGATCTGTATGCAGAGAGTTATTACTTTCTGATTGAATTCAGTACAAGAAAAGGCACGGAGACAAAATCAAGCTTATTGCAAATGTAATTTCATGTTAAGAAATCTACTAACACAAAATATCCATATTGAAAGGTTAAGGAATGATAACAACCTTCATGAATGCTAAAAGGCATTTTGATCTGACTTAAGATAAAAATAACATCTTAACAAATGTGACTAGGCAGGCACTTGCTCAAAGTTACAACATGAACTAAGTACCAATTTCAGTAATGCCTGAACACAGCCTTCTCTTTGCATGCAATGGAAAGACAAAGGCACTTGCGCTGGCTCCTTGTAATGTCAGCCCGACATCAGCTGCTGTCATTTGAAAAGAGGGAAACTCATTTGAGAAAATGCTCCCATCAGACTGACCTGTGGGCAAGAGTGTCAGTCATATCTTTATATATTGGCTTAGCTACTGACCAATGAGGATGGGCATAGCTCACACCTGGGCAGGACCACTCCTGAACAGAATATGAATGCAGGCTGAGGAGACCATGGGGAATAACCAGTACATAATGTTTCTCTGTGACTTCTGCCTCAGTTCCTGCCTTGAATTCTTACCGACTTCTCTTCATGATAGACTATGATCAGACATGTAAACTGAAAGAAACACCTTCCTCCCCATGTTGCTTTGGGTCATGCTGTTTTATCACAGCAATAGAAACCCTAAGACATTCTTCATTATCCCTCCTATTGATCATTATTCTCCAGCTTTTTTTTTGCTATATATGTTTGATTTACATATGTGTATGTAATGTGTGTAAAGACGTGTGTGTGAAGCCAACAGATTGACATCTGGTGTCATCTTCATTATTCAGCATCTTAATTTTTATTAATTTTGTTATTTGATAATCTCATACAGGCATATAATGTACCCTGAGTATTCTCTAACCTATACTCTTTCTTAGATTCCCTCCCTACCCGTTACCGATTCTCCTTCATCCCTACCATTTTCTTTCTCAGATGCTTAGATTTTGGGTTTGTTTTGTTAGACATGTAGGCAAAGTAGGGCCACCTGAGTATTAGAAGTATCCATTAGAGCCTAACGAGGTCATCAGTGGGTACACAGTTGAAAGCAATAATTTTCCCATCCCGGAATCTATTCATAACAATAGTTCAGCAATGGAGGGGCACTGAGTTGCTGTTCCACCCGTGCCTGGCTATTAATAGGCCCATTCTAGTGCAAGACCCAATGTAGCCACCCTCAGCCTTTATGCTGTTGTGAAATCATGACTTCAGTGGCTGTGTCTTGTCCAGAATGATATTATGCAGCCCTTCTCCCTATCACTGAGTTCTTACATTCTTCATCCCTTCTTCAGCAGTGTTTACTGAACAATAGTGGTGATGGTATAAATGTGTTATTTAAGGCTGAATATTCTGTGTCAGTTATTCTCAGCACAGTGTATGGCTATGTGCCTCTGTATTGATCACCACTCACTGGAAAGAGACTTCTCTGATTGAGGATGAGAGTAGCATCTGACTATGTGTATAAACACAAATATTTATAAGGCAGGTTGGTGCTATATCTATTTAGCTAAACAGCATTCATTTGTTCTATCCTCTGCTCCTCCCTAATTACACCTTTTGATCCCCAGGATTCCATCTCTCTACTTTCATATTACTTATGCTCTGCTATTCCCTTCTTTCTTCTTAAGCACCTCCCTCTTGTCTTAGGGTTTCTCTTGCTGCGAAGAGACACCATGAGCACAGCAACTCTTATAAAGAAAGCATTTAGTTGGGATGATTTTCAGTTTCAGAGGTTTATCTATTATCATTCTGGTGGGACATGGTGGCATGTAGGCAGACATGGTGCTGGAGAAGGAGCTGAGAGTTCACATCTTGATCTGCAGGCAGTGGGAAGTAAATTGTGTCACCAGGCATACCTTGAGCATAAGAGACCTCAAAGCTCACCCCCATGTTAGGAATATTTCCTAACGCGAGCTCTCTGCCAATGCAAAATTCCCAATCAAGCCAAATCAAAACAAGCCAAACAAAAGATATCCAGGTTTAATGGGAGTTCTGCGCTCTTGGGTGCCCCCCCCAGAGGCCGCAACCAATGGGAGGAAGGAAAAGAGACCACGTGTTCCTCTTTTGAGAGTTCATTTAAATACTCTGTGGGAGTGGTTCTGACCCTCCCCCAGGGAGGAGTCAGGACCTGGCCTGCTGGAATTTGGAGTCCAGACCAATATAACTCTCAGGCCTGGAGGCTGGGATAGATGCGAGGGGCTGGGGCCTAACACCCCACAGTGGCATACTTCCTTCAACAAAGCTAATAGTGCCTCTCCATATGGGAGCATTTACTCTCAAACTACCCCCCCCATGGGCTCTTTATACCTCTCTACAGGTACTCCAAGTTGAACACAATATTAGAGATAAGGCTAGTATTCTTGTGTAAAGGAGAACATGTAGTGACCCCACTTAATATCGTTCACTTAGTTACAAATTTCATCATTTCATTTTTTTGTTCCAAATAGATAAAACTTTATTGTATAAATTTACTGTATTTTATTTCCAATAATCAGTTCTTAGCTATCTTCACTCATTCCAGTCCCTAGATTTTGTGACTGGAGCAGCAGTGAGTATGGATGAACAAGCATCTTTAGGATAGAGCAGGATATAGGACTCGCTGGCTCTATGTCCAGGAGTAGAATGATCGAGACTTTGAATGACACCCACAGTAATGCCCTGAGTTCCTGAGCCATTTCGCACTCCCACCTACAGGGAACACAGCTCCTCTCTCCTTGCATTCTCACCTGTGTTTGTTATCATTTAATTTCTCTGTTCTGCTTAAAAAATATTTTTTGGACAAGGTCTCACTGTAGCTCTGGTTGTCCTGGAACTTGCCATATAAACCTAGCTGGCCTCAGATGCACAGAGATCCACCCGCTGTTGCTTCGGGAATACTGGGGTTAAAGACGTGCTCCATCATGTCCCATGCACCTAATTATTGATGATAGCCATTCTTACTGGAGTGAGATAGAACCTCAAAGCAGTGGCTAATGGGGTCAAACAATGCTTAAACTGTTTATTGGCCACTTTTATTTCTCCTTTCAGGGATTCTCTGTTCAGATATACGGCAGTTATTGAAGAATCTTATGGAAACTGAAATGGCTGAAATGGTAACACAGTGTGTGAGTTTAATATTGCCCATCACATTCTAGAATAGCACCTGAAATCTAGCATGGTCATTTGTTCAGCACATGGATAGTTACCCTGGCTCCAAAAGTTTGAGTCTTAGCAATCATTCAATCACTTAATTTGGATCAGTATTTCCTACCTCACTAAGTTTATGACTGTGATTATAATAAAAATAAAACTTAACCTTCCTCATTCTATCACAACCTCAGTCTTTTATTTTATTTTTATTGTTTTATTACCTCAGTCTTTATTATACCTCAACATATCTGCTTTCCCTCTGATATTATTTGGTGTTCAAGAAAGTTCTGTTCCAAAAATAGTCACAGCATTTTTTAAAATCTTATATGCTCATCAAGAACCTTGAAACACCCTAATATATATATACAGTCTACTTAGTCTGTTCCCTTACTCTTTAAGAAGGGTATTCTCTTGAACTCTTCAGTCACTGCAATACAGAAGAGATGATCTTAAGTGATTTTCAAGGCTATTCAGCAACCTCTGGGGAAGCCTAAACCAACACGGAGACTAGATGTAGAGGTAAACCATGGCAGATGACAGAGAAGAAAGGACTACTCAGTTAGAAGCAGAGAGGAGAATATGAAAAACTCTCTCACACACACACTAAGCCACAGATCTGGGTCTCCTAGCAGAAAGAATTCATCTTTCTTTCTCCCAGGTCAGATCCCAGACCCCACTGAAATGCAACTACGGTCCACTGTGGAACAACCACTGTGACGGAGCCTCAGAATTCCACACTGCTGGGGAAAATCCTGCACTCCTGAGAGCTGCTGCCCACCATGCCTAACACGAGCAAAGCATTGGAGACTCTTTTACAATGTCTCTACAACGTTCTCTATCCAACAATGATAAAGGAACTGGGCAGCGGTGGCACACATCTTCAATCTCAGTACGTGGGATGCAGAGACAGGCAGACCTCTGAGTTTGAGGCCAGTTTGGTTTACAGAGTGAGTTCCAGGACAGCCAGGATTACACAGAGAAATTCTGTCTGGGGGAAGAAACCAACCAACAAAACAAAGTTAAAAGACACCACTCTCTTTTCCCTAAGCGCTTGATGAAGAGTAAACTTGGAGATGAGAAGCAATAAATTGATTGCTTTCACAGATGGTGGTAAAACAGTATGACCTGATATTAAAATATTTTAAAACTCTAATATTGAAAACAACTAGAAAACAGCACAAGAATGACAGTGGAAAAGACTAATGGTAGAATGCTCAGAAATAGAATCTACACGTGTGTGTGTGTGTGTGTGTGTGTGTGTGTGTGTCTGTGATGGACTCAAACATGGATGCATGTATAAGCACAAAATTTAGCAGATGAAAATATAGCATTTGAAATAATTGGGCCAATAGGTTGCTGCTTTGAAAGGACATTCACACAAAGTCGGAGACTCATATCATACCATATATTAAAGTCAAGCTCAGATGTACTGAAAAATGGGAAATTTCCCAAAGCTACAGAAAAACAAGAACAAAACAAAAAAATATAAAAATTTCAAAAGCTTGAGCTTCTTGTGAGTATTACAGCCCCCACGTCCTCACAGTGCCCAGCGTCAGTCCACTCACTGGCCTCCATGGTAACAAGCAGGGTTCTGATGAGAAGAGTCCTTCCTTGATTTCCTCCAAGGACCTGAATTTGGAAATCAAAGCCTCTACCACTTGTAAGTTTCAACAAAACATTGTCAGGTGGATGGAAAACAAGGAAGGCATTGACCTTATTGTTTTAGAGAGTTACTCTGGGGAGGATACAGGCTACAGAGCTGCATAGCACTGCAAGGTGCCGGGGAATGGAGGTTTGCCATAATGCTAAATACAGGATAAGATGTGTAGTGGGAACTCAAAAAGTGCACCAAGAAAATACACCAGGAGTGACTATGTCTTCTGCAAGCAATCTTAATCAACTAAGCCATCTGGAAACAGCGTGGGGAGAGTGATAGAATACATTTTGATACATTCCTGCAATAAAAGAAACCCAATGACCGACATAGTAACTAAGAATACAGACTCTGGTTATACATTCAAATCTGAGTCTTCCATTCCTTCCCTTTCCAGGCAGGCGTGAGCAAGTCCTAAGTGGTGGTTCTCAACCTATGGGTTGTGGCCCCCTAGGGCCAAATGACTCTATCACAGGAATCTAAGACCATCATAAAGCATAGACATTTACATTATGATTCACAGCAGTAGCAAAATTACAGTTATGAAGTAGCAATGAAATTATTTTTTGGTTGGGGGGGAGTCTCAGAATTAGGAAGGGTGAGAGCCATCGTACTACGAGAACATAGTAAGAGAATTGCCTGGAGCGTTAGCATGATGCGGTGATGGCGTGCTGAATAAGCAGTGTCTGGCACACAGCGATGATGAAAATTAACTACCAGTATTTTCTCTTAATAGAGTATCATGTAAACATTAAATCAGGTCTTGACAGTTCATATAATAAAATGAGAACGTACTTATGATGTATGGTCAATGAAAGGGGTATAAAATTTTATGAGATAAATAAAGAAGAGAATCATAACACACACATAAAAACCAGGACAAGGTATACCAACATGTTATTAGTGTTATCTCTAGATTATTTTCTCTACTCTTCATCAATGAACACCTATTTTGAGAATTTTTTAAATATCGTATATGAAAACATAATCATGGCTGAAAATGTGCTCTACTTTCTCCTTGAACATCTGCTATGCTCACCCTTGACACAAATAAAACTTTATACATCACTTTATTCTACTAAAGTTACATTTCCCATAGCTTCTCGAAGGGTCTTTTTCCCTTCACCCATTTCCTTGCCTCTTGTGCAGAATGTCCTTTTAGGTATAGCTGATTCAGAGCTAGTCTCACACGGTGTTTGATTAGTTTTGCAACCCCTGAAGGTTAAAGATCTAACAACTTAAATTGATTTATTAATAGTCAGAAGACATTTGTCTTTTATTATAAATTATGATTTGACATTCATTGCATGTCTAAGTATTCGCTGCTCTCATCACCTAAAGAACAATATTAAATGATAATGATGGTCAAATAGTGGAATATGATGCCAAGAGCAAAGAAGATGATCAACAAATACCCAATAAGATAGAGCTGAGAGAGATGCAAAAGTTGTTCATCACTCATTTTTCCCCAGCAAGTTGGGCTTTGGTGGTAAACTTATCTTGGTCTCTCCTTGGCTCCCTATCTAGGGTGAGTACACAATTGTTCATGTTTCTGGAGAAATAGCATTGCACGCACAACACTGGGAAATTTATTTTTAGTTACATAATAATGTGCTTGGCTAAAACTCAGAATTCTGCTACTAAATGAGAACAGAGAGATGCTATCTGGACACGACTAACAAAAACACTCTCTGCCCCCTCACTGGCACTTTGACTCACTCTGCTATCTCCAGTTCCTCCTTCTCTCCTTCCTGTTCCAGTGGAGTTGTCATTGTATGGCCTTGTTCTACAGAAATCTCTATGGTTATCATTGTTGGGTAACAGTATTGGACCGAAGCAGCACCCATCTTGCAAGGGCATCCAGGAATGGGAAGCTTTACCTATTTGATTCCTCAAGCCTGTCTTCTGAATGTGGTGTCAAAACAATACACTCGTTCCATACAAAACCTCTCAAAGCCATCATCTCATTCCTTCTGTTTACATGGTAACTGCCTTTACAGGGACCCTCAACACATGCCACTTGGAGATAATACTGTCCAGGCTCAACCTGTTTCCTTCCTGAACACATCCTTAAAAATAATACAGTGAAAAGAATCTTCCTAAAGAATCACGCGAAGGTGTCATACGTGCAGCCCTCGGACAGACATCCGGGGAGCTGGGCTCTATTCACACTTTGCTTTATTCAGATCATGTGGCCTTCTGAAGACCAAACACTCCTCTGGTACTTGGTGCCCTGACTGTTGATTTTAATATAATAAAGTTCCTCATGCAGGAGGAGATGGGAGAAATATACCTGGTAGCTTTCTCTTATTCCTTTAAATTTCACAGTCAGTCACTTAAAAGCTAAGCACAGGTACCAGTGGCTTTGATCCAGGTAAGTCACCACACTGCCCAGCAGCTGCTACAGTTAAGGGAAAGAAATCATGATCCTCAAATGAGAGACCACCAGTAGCTGCCCAATGTCCATTGAGTCAGTCATTTACTTAATAAATATATTAAAAGCTCATAGTAGTCAAAGCCTTTCTTATTATTTATTTTATATATATATATATGTGTGTGTGTGTGTGTGTGTGTGTGTGTGTGTGTGTGTGTGTGTGTGTATCTGCATGAGTGCATGCCACATGTGTGTAGGTGGCCAGGAGAGTAGAGGAGAGTGTTGGAGTTCCTGGAGCCAAAGTTGCGAGCAATTATAAGAACTCATGTCCATTTTTATTTTTATTTTATTACTACTCTTGTAACCATGAGCCACCTCCCCAGCTCTAACACCAGAGCTTTTGAGGGGTGATTGGTGAGGAAAGTGTGCATGACTGACCAATTTCCTGCTCTTAGAAAATTTGAAAATAATGGGAAAATCATTCGATGTAAGGACTACATAGACCATATAGACTATAAGGACTGTTGCAGAGTGTTTAACCCAGTCTAAGAAGATCAAAGAAGCCTAATAGAAGAAATAAAGGGCAAACCTTTTCTTTCATATCTTCCAAATTCATCCTCTGCCTATGGTGTTTCCTGGGTTTGTGATTTTGGTTTGTGCTTACTACTCCTCCTGTTCAAATTACTCTTCAAACAGTGTGTCCTCACTTCTATCCACTCTTCAATGTGACAAAATACCGATCTTCTCCAAATGACAAATGATAGCCGGAACCCCCGTCTGCTTCCGATTGCTGGGTCATGTATGCTTCAACTAATTTAGGAGCCTTGGAAGCTTTGTTTTCTAGTCTACCCACAAAATTTGAAGGTCATATTTATCCTGACTACTGTGACTCCTTCATATTGCTGTGGTACACTATGACTAAGGTGGCCTGTAAAAGAAAGTGTTTTGGTATAGGAGGGTCCTTCTGTATTTCTGTTGCTTTCATTGGTTGAATAAAGAGACTGCCTTGTCTTTTGATAGGGCAGCCCTTAGGTGGGCAGAGTAGACAGAACAGAATTCTGGGAAGAAAGGAAGTGTAGGAGATGCCATGTTTCTCTGGCCTGAGATGGACGTAAGTTAGGATCTTTCTCGGTAAGCCACTACCCTGTGGTGATACACAGATTACTAGACATGGGTTAAAATAATATGTGAGAGTTAGCAAAGAAGAGGCTGGATATAATGGGCCAGACAGTGTATTAAATGAATACGGTATCTGCGAAATTATTTCGAGTGTAAGCTAGCCTGGCAGCCACATGGAGTCAAAAGCAGGCCTGTGGCTGGGAACTGGGCGCTGGGAACAAGGTCACTCCTCAGCGGGGACCCAGCCTGCGCTCATTGCAACAGTATTTAATTTGGCTTATGGTTTCAGAGGGTTGGAGTCTATGATGATGGAGCAAATGAACAGCTGGGAGTGCACATCTTGATCCACAACCATGAGGCAGAGAGAGACACTAGTAATGGCATAAGTCTTTTGAAACCTCAAAGCCCACACCCAGTGATACATCTTCTCCAACAGGGCACACAGGGGCCAAGTACGCAAACATGTGAGCCTGCAGGGACATTCTCATCAATCCACAACCTTCTCCAAGTGACTCATCTGCTGCTTCTAGAGGTCAAGCATTTACTCTATGGGAATCCATCAGCGCTCCCTTCAAGGATTCTGGTGACATTTGAAACCTATGGCAATAGAAATGGATGTTACAGGTTTTGAAACATATCCCAGGAATACCACACAGGTCCTTCATTGTAAAGTTAAGCATGGGTGCATAATTCTATTGAGGCCACCTGTGCCATCACATACTTGTGCTACACACCATTAATGACGAGCGACAAGTTGAACCAAGTGTTTCCAGCCCTACTTCAACAAGTCCCTCCACCAGAAAACTGGCTCCATCAATCAGTGAGCCAGTCAGCCACTGTGAAGTCCTTTCCAGCATTTCCATCACTCCTATTTTAGCTATTGCTTGATATTCTTCCAACCGTATGGTATAATCCTTTCTGAAAATAGCTTGAGATACAAATTGACACTTGAAGGATTACATAGGACAGTCATTGAACTTTTTTTTGAGCCATTTGCTGTGTGACCTGTCACAAGTCACTTGTCCACCCACACTTGCTTTCCCATTATGAACTGGAAATTGATAGCTACGGGGAAGGATGTGGCTAAAAGTGTGCCTGTGAAATCTGACATGTGTCTTGAAAAGCTTGTTCTGTGATTGAAATTCATTACTACTGATATCAATCAGCCTCTTTTCCTGATACATTATTCATTTCAGTTAATTAATATAATTAGTAGATCTCAACATTTTTTTTTCTTCCACAATGAATAGAGCACCTCTTTTGTCTGTTCTTTTTTTTTATTATCAGCATTTAGTCTGCTATTTGCAACAATCAACATACATATTTCACTCATGGGAGAAAAATCAGTGCATTAATTATTATTAATCACCAGTAGATTCCTTTACTTTTGAGGTGCACTGACTCCCACCCACTAATTTCCAGTCTCTGCCACATTTGAGTACAATGGTTGTTGAGAATTGTTCTTACCCATTTCTTCTGATGGAAAGCTGAAAGTCTGAAGTCAGCATTTGATCATCATCTTCATTCCACATACAATAATTTATTCACACAGGATCAACCTCCCTGATGGATTAAAAATTCCATTCAGTACAAGCCTCACATACAGACAACCTGAGGTGGTTTCATATTTCAACTTGAAATGTGTACCAGACTTTAGCTCAGAGGTAGAAAAGTGTGGGCAATCACACAACAAAACTCACAGCTTCTTTGAATGCTCTCTTGCTTTCTCTTTTTGTGTTTCCCTAAGAGTCTCATGTTGTCATGGATCCCCACTTTTTTCTCAGCTCTGCCTTCCACTTCTTTTTTCTGTCTTTCCATGAAGGATCATCTGTCCCTATTAGACTCAGCACCCTAGAAGTGCACAGCTGGAAAGCATGGTGAACTCATTGGGTTATACCACGCTTTGGTCTGACTGCAACGTTTGTCAGGGTTGTTTTCCCATCTCTGCTTGAAATCTTCAAAAGTCAAAAATTCACAACCTTCAGATATAATCAGTTTCCTCAATCTTTTGATTGCATTGATTCAAGTTGTTCTATATTTAATAAAAACCTGCTAACTGTTCTTTTTCACCTTTGTTCACTCATTTATTGAGAATAAGAAATTAGAAAGACTATTTACGAATTGTGGTAAGAGTTTCCAAAGAAAGGAGGAAAAGTGTATGGAGAAGCATGAAAGCCGAGCTAGAGGTTTTCAAGGGCAGATAACTTTACCCCTCTGCTATGGTTGGAATGTTAACCCATAACAAATCTTTACCTGTAGAGTGATGATCCCAGGAGGTGGGCCAATGGAGAAAGTGAGCAGACCTTGAGACCTTGACTTCAGAGTTAGGAATAATGACCTTCTTAAGAAGGTCCTGTGGAGTCTTTCTAAATCCCTTCTGTCATGGGAGGACTCGACAAAAGAGAAGCATCTATGAATCAGAAAATGTGCCTTCAACAGACAACACATTTGCTGGCATTTTAATCTTGTGTTAGCTTCCAGAAATCTAAAAAACAAATTACTGCAGTTTATACTCCACATAGTCTGTGGGGTTTTGTGATTGTAACTCTAATGAACAAGGTCACTTGATTGCCTCTTTTTTTCTTGGAGAATTATTCAATGTTTGCTACCAATGCACTCGTCCATGCCGTATACCATAAACATCACCACTTATTATCTGTAACTGCTCATTCCTTTCAATCATGCTAAGTGATTGCCACCCCAATGTTGTCCTCTGTCTGTGCCTGACTCCTGGTTACCATCCCCCTCTCACTTCCTTTCATAAAAAATGGAAAGGACTCCTAGTTCCTTCAGGTGCACCGTGCACACCAGTTACCTGTGGCTTTGTTTAGAATAGAGATCTCTGAAGTTCTATTTCCCTGTTTTTTGTTTTTTCTTTCTCTGGAAATTTTATTTATTTTTATTTTATCTGTATTGATATTTTGTCTGCTAGCATCTACACACAACCTGAAGAGGTCAGACAGGGTATCAGATCCCCTGGAACTAGAGTCATATGGTGCAGGAGAATTGTCTGTATTGTCAATCATGTTTTAAATAAACGCTGATTGGCCAGGCACAAAGTATAGGCGGGAAAACCAGACAGGAAGTAGAGGTGGTGCAAGGAGAACAGGAGAATTTTGGGAAGCAGGAAGTTTCCCTGGCATTCCTGCACAGATATCCAAGGAGGCAACATGTAACCGCCCAGCTAAGAAAAGGTACTGGCCATGTGGCTGACAATGGGTTAATATAAGTTATGGGAGCTGGTAGGAAGACTGAGCTAATGGGCCAATCAGTGTATAACTTAATGTAGACTCTCTGTGTGATTTTCTTTGGGGCTTGCCGACTGTGGGGTACCAGGCGGGACAGAAACCCCAACTAGCAGGCCCCTCATGTTACAGTCACAAGTGGTCGTGAGCTGTCATGTGGGTGCTGGGACCTGAACCTGGGTCCTCTGGAAGATCAGTCTGTGTCCTTAACCACATACTCACTTCTCTAACCTTTTGTTTTTCTTTTTAAACAAAGCTAGTGCCTTTAAGGAATGGGAAGCACAGAGCTAGCTAAAGCACCCAGTCTGCCCAGTCCTCTGTGTACTGTAGACAAGCTCCCACTCTTGCCCTTTATTAAAACTCCGGCACCAGAAGGCATGAGTGAAGTCCGCACCTGTCAAACAGCCCTTCCTTGGTGGCAATTCCTCCTCAAAGTCCTCCTCTTGTTTTCTGAAACCACCACCTTTTCTTGACTTCCCCCCTTGCCTTTCCTGCTCTCTTGCTGTCCCTTCCTCTGTCCTTCATTTGTTCTTACAGTGTGTAAAACAGTTTTTCCGGCAACTATGCTCACCCTTTTTCATATGCTCCCCAACTGTTCTAAACCATGGTCCAACTCTATCCCTCCCTCTAGCTGCAGCATTTTGCCTCAACTCCATTTCAAGTTTCCTGCTATTTATAGCGATAATCTATGTCAACATTTTTAAAATAAAACTCTCCTCACAGTGTCATCCATCCTTAAAGTTTTTTTATGTTGGAAGTCAACAAACTATCAGTGAGATGTTTTTAATTCTAACATGAAACTCAGTTGGTTTGAACAGTAAGCAAAATGTGTTATTTTATAGAGTGAGCATTTGGGAAACAGTCCAGCCCCCTGATTAGTCAGTTCAAAAGGCAAAGGGTATCAAGCAGGATTTCAGCTTTTTTCTGCTTTTGCTTCTTGTTATTTTCAGTCCCCATCGAATGGCATGCTAGCGGCTACGCAATCATGCAAGAATCAGGAACCACAGTGTCCTTCTAGAAGAAGGTAGGGGCTGTTTCTTTCCCTGGGGCTCTTCTCGTCCACAAAGTAAAGCTTCCCCCGAGCTTCCTCCTCTCAGACATTGACTGGAATTGTATCACGTATACTTTCCAAAATCGCATCCTAGAAAATGGAAGGCCCACTGTGCCAAGTCTGACTGCCTTGCAACACGCAGTTGCCTCGACAAAGGTGTGTGTCTGAGTAGAGTCAGGGTTCTGCTAAAAGGAGAGCAGTTGATTTGATGATGATTAGATCTGATTAGTACGTATAAAGCTCTGAATCAATATTCAGATGTGTAGAGAAATCCAGAGGCAGACAAGCCAGTGCAGCAGGTTCACGCCAAGCTCTCGGTTCCTCGTGCCTGCCTTCCCTACCACAGTCCCACACGCCCGAATTCTAGGCAGCAGCATTAAAAAGCAGGACCAAGGATGTAAACCCTGCCTCTCTTTACATCTTTAAAAATCTTTATTGCTTTCCATTTTGTTAGTTTTTTAATTTGCATGCAAAGAAACATGGTTTATTATGGCGTTTTCATATATGCTTTTTGTTGTAGATTTCTTCC
>JAQHUG010000315.1:271941-292360 GCA_028555095.1 Dicrostonyx torquatus
CCCTTGCCCTGTCCCCCTGCCTGTCACTTGCCGCTCTCCTTACTCTCTCAAGTACCCCTACTTCCTGCTTTCTTGTCACATATATTCTACAATTATTTTCCCCATGCTAATACACCATTTCCCCTCCCATTCCCCTTTCTGGTTTTATTATCTGTACTCATACTGACACACAGCACCATGCTGTAGGGTCTACACGTAAGAGAAAACATTTGGCTTATCTCCCACATAATGACCTGAAGTTCTTTCCATTTTCCTGCAAATGTCATGATTTTGTTCCTCTTTATGGCTAAATAAAATTCCATTGTGCATATGAGCCACATGTTTTTCTATCTATCTGTGGATGGCTGTCTAGGATATTCCTATTTCTTTTCTATTGTGGATAGTGAGGCAATGAGCATCATATGCAAATTTCACAGTGGAATGTTGGCTTAGTGTTGTTTGGGTCTGTAACCCGAAGTGACCTAGCTGGGCCATACGGTAGTCCCACTTTTAGTTCTGTGTACTGGATAGTTTTATGTCAACTTGACACAAACTAAAGCCATCTAAAATGACGGAACCTCAGTTGAGAAAATGCTTTCATAAGATCAGGCTGTAGGCAAGCCTGTAGAACACTTAATTAGCAATTAATGGGAGTGGGCCCAGCCCATTGTGGGTGGTACCATTTTTGGACTGAGGGTCCTGGATTCTACAAGAAGGCAGACTGAGTGTGCCGTGAGGAGCAAGTCAGTAAGGACCACTCCTCCATGCATCTGCATCAGCTCCTGCCTCCGGGTCCTGCCCTGTTTGAGTTCCTGTCCTGATTTCCTTCAACAGTGAACTGTAATGCAGAAGTGTGAGCCAACTAAGCCCTTTCCGCCTCAGTTGTTTTGGTCATGGTTTTCACCACAGCAATAGTGACCTAACTAAGACACACTGTGAGAAATCCTCACACTTCACACTGGTTTCCACCAATTTCCACCACACCAGCATTGAATAGGGTTCCTCCCTTCCCACATCCTTCCCAACATTTTAATACTATTTTAATATCTCAGGCAAGATTTCTGCTCATGTTACAAAAAGTCTGGTCTGTGTCATTTCCAGTTTACTTGGAGCTGTGTCACCTGGGGAAAAACCTCTATTGGGCGGCAACAAGACAATGTCCTATGTGACATATGATTATGTCCGTAGGGTCAGCTAATAGCGTCTTCACTATCACTATGACCATGTCTCCAACCCTGCAAGTCAGCAACCAGTGATCGAAAGTAGTCTTCTCGTATCAGTTGGCATGTTCAATAGGACATGGAACCCTTCCTTACTCGTCAGTCTGAGAAACACTTAGCCAACCTGCCAGCCACTTCTGCCATTGGCCAGTTCTAGTGCTGCCTGGATGCCGTCCGAGCTCTGCTTCTGCTCCCTCATCTCTGCACACATCACATTCAGCCCTGTCTCCACACAACCCTTACACTCTTTCTTAAGCACAACTTTGATCTACGAGACAACAGCAGCAGAATACAATTAACCTGCTAGGCATGCCAATCAAAAGGCTTGGTACGCTGACCTCTGGCAACCTCTCACTACCCTGTATGTACTAGCCACTCAGACCAAATCCCTTCAGACGCACCCATGCAACTCTGAATTTCGTGATTTCTCCTTTGATAATATATTGCCAGATGCTGTTAACATCATTTCTCCTTGTTACAAAAGCTGCCCGATGCGTTCAGCCAACGATATTTCATTGTGCTTTCCTAAATTGGGTCTATTCTGAGATACACATGGCTTATCCCACTATGATTTTCTTTCTGTCATTTAGCTGTATGGTCCAACAAAGAGGTTGAACTTGTGATAGCCAACTAAAGAGAAGTGGCTTATATTACTGGTCAGATCTTAAGGAAGGAGGGAGAAATAACTCATGGACTTAAAACTGCAGGTACTCAGCAAGCTCAAGGTTATCTCCAAGGTGATCATGGAAAAACCAAATAGTAGAAACAATTTAGTAACTAGGAATTGGTACGTGAGATGCACCACAAATACTACTGCAGAGATGCTGACCTGGTGGTCATCATCATTTAAGTTGGAAGATGTGTGAATTGTGCCCACAGAATGGCTCTTGGAGTTGAAAAAAAGTAGTCAGAGCATATTGCTGTAAATATGCTGTTTATATATTAAAAACACACAGGCTCAATTCGTGTTTTCACTGAGACTGTATACTATGCCTGTGTACTTCAGGCAGAAACAGGTTCATTTATTTATTTACCTTTTTTTGAGTCAGAGCCACTTGTGGCCTGTTTTGGCTGGAACCCGCTTTGCAGCTCAAGCTGCCATTGAACTGATCCTAGTGCCTGCCCTGCCCACGTGCTGGGGTTGCAAGTGTGTGCCACACAAAGCTCTTCAAGCTCATGGCCGCCCATGTAGGGCCCTCTTCACGTTCATGCACCGTGACCGTGGATGCAGCTGAAAACTAATTTAAACATGATAAAAAACTGGGAAAGGAACTGTGCTGCTGGCAGGCAATCCCAAGAGCCGCGCTGAACACTGCGGAGCTTCTGGGCATGAACCTCCTGGAAGAGGTTCTTTCAGTTTCTGTTGTTTGTTTGTTTGTTTTGACCATTCTCACTGGAACTGTCTGTCTTTCCTGGATGTTCATTCATACTTCAGTCTTTTGAGAACCACAAAGTATTTTATAAAATGTCCTTCAGTTTGAGTCCATTTGGTCTTCCTCATGGCTAAACTTAGCTACTCAGTTTTGAGTCAGATTCTAGAGGTAGTGTTGTGCTCATTTTATCTGTGTGTGGCTTTCCTTGGTGTGACTACACTAACTATGATCAAATCTGAGATGGAACCAACAAGCCAAAATCTTGGCAATACATGCACTCACTCCTTTTGGGGTATTGCTGGTCCCAGGACAGAGAAAAGAATATGTGTGCATATACCAACGTTGCATTTTATCTCCTATGTGTGAGTTCACAGTGCTCCTAATTCCAGTTCAGCACTATCAAACACTATATTGTTCCTTCAGTTGTCTCCTTGCCCTACCATAAGTCTGTGCTGAGACAACTGGGACCCTGGCTACCAAAACTTCAGTTTATCTATTCATTGGATCAGTTTTACCCTTTAATTGACCAGCCTTCATTCTCTGCCACCACCCTCCAACCCCATTGCATAGGCACTTGCCCTGCACCTTGCCCCTTGTCTAAGTGTACCTGGTGTGGGAGGTCCTTCTGTCTATGTGTTGCTTTTTGGGTTAATGAATACAGAACTGCTTTGAGCTTATGGCAAGGGCAGAACAGAACTAGGTGGGAAAAACTAACTGGAATGCCGAGAGAAAGGAGGCAGATTCAGAGAGAAGCCATGGAGCCACCATAGTCAGACATGCCAAAACTTTGGCTGGTAAGCTACAGCCATGTGGTGATACACAGATTAATAGAAATGGGCTAAATTAAGATGTTAGAGTCAGCCAATAAGAAGTTAGAGCTAATGGGCCAAGCAATGATTTAATTTGGGTCTAAGCTAGCTGGGCAGCTGGGAACCAATAAACTCCCTTCTTCCAACATGTACTGAGCCATGTATTGACTTTCTCCTTGCCTTCCTTGCTCTTTGATATCATATTCTGGGCAACCATTAACATGTTCCATCTTACCTCATACTCAGACTGCTTTCTCCTAGTCTATTCTCGCACTTCATGGCCAGTCTTGCTATATTTCTTAGTCTTGACAATCTGCACTTAGTCATGTCTCTATGGTCCCTTCATGCTCTGTCTACCCCATGACATTGCTATTAACCTCTTAGATACTATCCTTGCTTGTCCTAACGACTTGACTAGGGACTAATTTGTATAGGAAATATGGAGAGAGAAAAGAAGGTACAAAAGGAGGGACTTTTCCATTTTATATGATAAGATCACCTGCATTCCCATAAACTTATAAAGATAAGATGAGAACATTTAAGGATACTGTGTCTTTACTGTAGCTCTCTGTCACAAGTCATTTTGTGTTGAGTGGCAATGTCGTAGCCATGACCACTTTAGGGATATAGCTAAGAAGTTGGGATAGAGTTGTATTTGCTTTAGATAAAGGGGGATATATTATATTATATTATATTATAGACACCTAGCTATATTTTTCAAAAAGGAAGGTGCTTGAGTGACTTGCCTTGCCTGTGTGAAACAAATCTTTTTTGTTACACCTGTTCCTACACATTTGCCACCAAAGGTTGTGACAACCAGCTGTTTAAGAGGACAATGGCAAAGATCTTACTAATTATCTTGCAGAATGCACTGTGTGCAGCTTATTCTATGATGCTGATGGAGGGAGAGTTAGCCCCACTGAACACTGAGACTGCATTGATATTTTGTAAGTTATGTTTTCCCTCTTATTTCGGGTATTTAAATACACATAGTAGCTTGGATTTTGTTTTGTCTTGATGTTGCAATCTTGCCTGTCTGCTTACACAACATAGGTGCAAAGAAGATGTAGAGGGGTTATCCACACATTGAGTTAAGAAATCACACCTAAGTGTATCCAATCACATATGACCATTTTAGTAGAACAAATGAGAAATATAGATTTCTGATTTGAATACATAAAAGTTTTCTCCTTTTGTTATATTTAAGTCTGCTTATTAAAGAAGGATAAGATAATCGTATCAAATGAAACATGCTAACAAGATGGCTAAGTGGGTAAACATGCTTGCTATCAAGTCTGACAGCCTAGGTTTGTCATAGAAAGATAGAACCTGCATAGAAGGATAGAACCAACTCATCTTGGTTGTCCTGTGACCTCTATGCATACACCATGGCACACACATAGACACACACAGGCACACACTATATCTATATATGTATCTATAGATATAAATGAAATATAGATAAATAAAATAGGGAACATGAGACAAAGTTGGTTGATAAAATATGTAGAAGTTATTCTAGCAATAAAAAGTAAAACTTCATTCATAAGAGAACATAAGTGTTGAATACAATTGTTAGAAAACATTTGGGTATTGTTTGATGATACAATTGATAGAGAAGAGTGAAGCACATGGGTTAAGGAAAAATTAGATTTCCTGCTGATTTGATAAAATAGATGACATTAAGGAGGATTAAATAAAACCTATGACATGCCACTGTAATAAAAACAATAATGACAGCAGGCTAATGATATAATTAATTCAGAGAGAATTGAAGGTTATCCTCCACTTAACTTGAACCACAATAAAATCTTACCACTCATTCATAAAAGGCGGCTGGCTTGACAATTCCCAGATTTGCTGTATTCTCCTAAAATTTTGCACACCACTGCTAACAAAGATCTGTGACATTAGAATATGTTTTTTTAAAATTGGCAGTAATAAAAGTAAAAATTTAACCAACCTAGCTATTGACACATGAAGAGGCTATGAATGAGTAACTCCCTCATAAATATTTGGGGACTGGGATTTTAGAATTCTGTTAGGTAGCTAGTAAATGCAATATCTAGTTATATACTGGTTTATAACTAATTGTGCTGGTTAATGTATGCCATTTTATTTCCCTGGAAGTGTGTGTGTGTGTGTGTGTGTGTGTGTGTGTGTTAAGGTACAGAGACGGTCACATTCCACTTTGTCCCCCATTGGACACAGGTCCATGAAGTCAGGCAGTGTTGTGAGGGTGGGATTTGGTAAACTCAGGTGTCCTGGTGGATTTATGGAAGAGCTGTAATGTTACACAATGACACACAGCTGTCAGTCAGCAGAGGTAGCACGGTGCTTTCTTTGTGCCTGCCTTGCTTAGATTTCCAGGTCTTTTCCTGACCCCCCTTTGTCCCTGTAATTCAACACTTGCAGCAGATGCCTGTTAGTGGGAAATACTTGGCGTTCTCTAAAGCTGTTGTGAAGTGTGTAGAGAAAGGAGGCTCCGCCGTGTGCTCGGGGGGAGTCTAACTTGTCTTTGTATTGTACAAGAAGGAATGGAATCCTTTTGATGAAACTTTTCTTTCATTTCCTGTTCTTATAACCATCTATTAGTTTCCTTTCCTCACAGAGGCAATATGATGCGTTCCAATTCCTCTCTGATGTTTAGCAGCTTTGCTCTATTTTGTTTGAACTCTCTTGAACTATTTACCCACACACACATGTGAGCGCCCGCCTGCTGTAATCTCCTGTTTTCTTGTCACCAGTTCATGTCCAGGCCTAATGCACAAATCTATCCCTGTCTTAACGCTGGCCTTTGATTCACATTGTCTCCTAGTCTGGGATTGTCATCATGCCCACAACTCAGCTGCCCAACCCCATCTGCAGAATTATCTGGGATCTCCCTCATGCCTGAGCAACAGACTTCTGCATTTGTTCACACGGAGTGGCTTTGTTACTGCCTGCTGCTTACACTAAGTATTCATTCAGGCACTGGCATATTCATTAAGTCATAACCAAGTACTTCCTGCATGGTAACTACTTTTAAGACATTGTGGAGACAAAATGCATTGTAATGCTTTATCTCTCAAAAGTTCTTTCTCTCATCTTAGAGTCATGGAATAGTATCCACTGTCTAGTGTCCATCAAGGTAGCGTCTGTAATTATAGAGTAATGGAAACTTAGGGGCATTGATTGGACAATTTTCCCCTTTCAGTGCTACCCATGGATCAGATGGTATGGTCGAATGATCTCAAAGCATCATTAAAGGTTTGTGGGACAGAGGGTTGGATGATGCAAATTTCCTAGGATTTTCTCTACTTTAATTAGAAATACACATTTTTCCTTGGAAGAAATAAAAAGCTGGAGTAACCAAGGAACCCCAAGAGAAGTGGCACCCATGCCATAACCCTGAGTTCCAAGTTCTGAGAGAGGCCAGGCCAACACACGGCAGCAGCACATCCTTGTTCCTTTCCACCCCTGACCAGCTTTAGGCCCAGGTCCGGAGCTGGCAGAAATAGCTACACGTAGTTGAAAGTGACCTTAACAGAGAAATGAGACAGAAAAGCAGGGACAACGGACCCCAGCTTTAGAGAATCAGCCTTGCTGACAAAACCCAAAAAAAGAGGTTGAGCAGTAGCCACAGCCGCCTGCCTCCTGAGGATATCCCTCAGCAAACGGACCTCTGACAGCAGCTCTGGGCTGCTTCAGGAAGAACCAAAGACTTGTCCCTGGATTCAGAAGGAAACCAAAGGGTTTCTGAGATGGAGCACAGGAGGGTGACAGACAGGGTCCAGATGACTGTTCTGGGCAGTTAGGAACTGCTGACCTCTCTGACTTCCTGTGTTTCCCAGACCACAGACCGCTGTCTACTTGTTACCCTGTAGTAAGGGAGACAGCTGTTCATATGTGGAAATGTAGGCACAACGCTTTGAGCACTTCCGTATGCCTGGTCCCTGGGCTTAACTTAGCCCATATTTTTATGGTTCTTTTACAATGAGTGTTGTGATTCCTATTATATAGTGAAGAATTCAAATTGAGAGAAAAGAACTGTGCTTTCTGCAGGACCCCATGAGGAAAACTCTTGTTTACAGCTGACTCACTCAGTGAGGCTGCTTTGAGCTCTACCTCGTTGGAGCTCTGCTTGTATGACAGATTTCGAAGCAATCCGGGGCCTGTTTCCCTCTGCACAGTGCCCAGGAGACACCAACATGGGCACTTAAAGTTTTTATAGCTATTACTTACTTTGTCATCTCTGCGGGAAGCTATGGGATGTGAATTGGACTCCAGAGAACTGCTGGAAGTACCACTCAATGACCTTGCCCACTTCAAATAATTCTCTTTTTTTATGTTGTGTGTATTAGGGGCGGGGTCTGTCTGTGTACACATAGAGTTATATCTGGCTGGCAGCTTGAAGGGCTGCGGCAGAGGGGATGGGGTTTTATTTTGACACAGGTAGAAACAGAAATATGTTTATATCCAATGCTTTATTGTATCAGGTCTTGCAACACGCCTGTCCAGGATGACGTGAGTAGGTTGCTCATTGTAACAGCGAAGCTATAAGGCACTCTTATCTTAAGTTGTACTCCTCGAAGGATGCTGTCCATCCCTAGCTGGCTTAAGAAGCAGAAGTAAAAGCATCTTCCAGGGCTGCTGGCATCTGCTCTGACTCCTGTCGGGACTCCCCAAGCATTATCAAATGTGCGAGAGAAATGGGAGGGCGGTGGGGGAGAGCTGAGCTTTCTGAATTAAAGGCACGTTCGTCAGAACCTGTGTTTCCCAGGCCAGGGAGCTAGGACGCAGCAGAATCAAGAGATTCAGCAAAAGGATGCCTGTTCATTGTGGGAAGTTCCAGTCTCCCCACCTCCTCCCTACCCCAGGTTCTTGGAGTAGTGAAGGGAATCTCCAGAAGGGGTCTCTACTGGACCTGTCTTTCCCCCTGCAGGGGGCATCTGCCCTCCTGCTCCCTGGAGATGCTTACTATGGTGTCACACTGCCATGACACCATAGAACCAGGTGACCATGGCCTAGCACTTAGGGGATCCCAGGTGTCTGGTCTTGGTTGCTATTGTTTTGTGCAGTGCCAACTTTAGGCTGCACTTTACTGCAACTTTAGGCTTTAGGCTGAGCTGAGGGATGTAGCCAATGTCTCACCTCTGTTTCAGGCCACAGAGCAATGCTGTCTTCTGTGTCTCACTGCCTGGGTTCAGCTTTTTATCAGACGCTTTCTCTGGGGATCTGGCCCTGGGCTCTGGATGCAACTTAAGCCAGAGATGAGTAACATGAACTTCGAACTTCACTAACCTCAGGATTGCCTTTCCTCTGGCCATGACTCATTACTCTTGAACTGAGTTTGCACAGCTCCACCTACTTTGTCTAAATCCCTCCCCATGAAGCTTTGATCCCTTTTGGTGACATGGGCACAGCCATGTCAAGGACCCCATTGCTTCAGACCCACAGAAATCAGCGACACCTTCCTCTGGTTAAGTACAAGTGTTAACAAATGATTGACCAGTGTGTGGAAAAGCTAGCAACCACAGCTTCCTCCCCCTGGGTGTCTACAGCTTGAGACTGCTCGCCTACAGAGAGACTAGCCAGCACTTTTCCCCTATGCTGTACATAAAAATTGGGCTGAGGTTCCTTCCAGGTTGTTCCTTAAGTGGGTGGGCCCCCATCAGGCTGCACATGGTTTACCTGATCGCAGCTTTTATGTTCCTATGTTTGTCTGTCTGTCCTTTCTTCATTTCATCTTCATCCCAGCCAGGTTCCCAGGACCAAACTGTGCTAGATATGGTCCTCCGACACATTGCGAACATGCATCTGGATTTGTAGAGGCCTCCCAGATGCCACTGTTTGCTCAGTGGTCACACCCTACTCTCACCATCCACATCTGTGTTACAGGTGGCTTTGCAGTCCTTAGGTTTTATCATAGATTGTTTTTGGAAAGCGATTTCATTCCTCAATATTTATTTTTAAAGTATTTGTTTATTTATTTAATAAATTTTACTATATAAACCCTTTAAATTAATTTTAAAAATCATCTACCACAATTAACAAGACCCGAAGTATATGCAATTTAATAAACTTCTATACAGTTAGAATGGGCAATTTAATTTTAATTGCCAACTAAAATACTTTAAATTATTCAAGTAAGGATTCCCTAGTTTAAAGTAAGTGCCATTTCATTCTATTTATTAAAAAGTAGCTAGAGAATTGTAGACAAACCTGGCTATCAGCCAGGATGGAGTAATACATTTCAAGACTCACTTCAAGTTTGAAACAGACTCGATTACAGTTTCTAAGCTGAGGATTTCCCAAAGGTCTACCTGAAGGCACTGGTGTTATTCTCATTGTGGTCACAATGGAAATTTGAGGTGACATAAATACTTTCAAACGTGTTTGCAAGTCACATGAGGAACACGACAAGAGTGTCAACACGGATTTCAACTGCTACTTGTTCTATCCTTCACACTCCTCCAAAGAAGACTTGTATTTCATTAATGTTTATGCGATTTTTAGTTTGGGGCACTTTAAGCAGTCTACTTCAATTTGTGAGATATTTAAATCAAATAGCTAGAATCTTGAATGCATAATCTTCATTGTTACAAGGTGGCTAATCTTGGGTAAGCTTGTAATATGTTGCTTAGACAAAGAAAGCATAATCTTCTTATTTCTTATCTCAAGGAAAAGACTCTGCATACGTAACCAGAGAAATCCTGGCTAATTATGCTTCCTGATGTTGAGAACGTACCTCACACTCATTCGCTGTCTCCAGCAGTTCTTTTTCCTCTTAATTTGGGATCTTAAAGTAAGTGTACAGAAATGAGCTATCTTGCACAAGCTTTTTCTGTAGTTTAACTTCATTTGTACTGAAATGGACCTAGAGGGAAGCATCCAGGCAGCTTCCTGTTGTTTAGTGGACATAGCATTTCAATAGCGAGAAAGCTCATTTACTCAGCACCTTAACCTGCAGAAGCTTTCCCTGGCATCAGAACACAGGTCTCCACCAGGGAGATGATCACGGAGAGAGGCAGACACAACCAGCCGAAGGCACACTGACGGTGCCCCCAACAGACACATCGGTGATTCAGTTCTTCGTGCTGGAAAGTAGCCTTTCACCGAATTAATCCTTAAAATAATTTTAAAGCTCAACAGTATTTGTTTGGGGAAGAAATAGATGTTAAAATAGTGCTTACTGCTACCGCTGTCAGTGACCACCTCCCAAGGTGTGGGACAAGAGACAGGAATCTGTCATGACCTAAGTGTACCTCAGCTCCTCTGGGAGCCTCTTGGTGTCAACTTTTTTTTCTGCTGCCCATCCAAAGCATGCCAGACCTGTGTCAAATGTAAACCTGTCTGAATGACTCTTCAGAGACAAGCCTGCTGATATTCACCAGCACCTTCCAGAGGAGTTCTCAAGGCTCACTTTGAACCTCTGTCTGTTGTTCTCAAGCTGACTTTAGGGCACTAACCCCATTGAGACTTAAATATGAAATGCTCCCGGACGGGTTCATGTTTTAAAACCTTGGTTGCTAGCTGGCAGTGCTATCCTTGGAGATTTTAGAAACTTTAGGAGATTGGGCCTACCTGGGAATTGGGCCTAGCTGGACAACCCCTACAGGGAGCTTATCCTTGCCCCTTCCTGCTAGTGTCTCTGCTTCCTGTCCACCATGATATGAACAGCTTCTGCCACGCACCTTCTTCACCATGGCTATGAAGCACATGGAGTCAAACAATGGACAGAGTCCTCTGAGACCACATGTCAAAATGAACCCTTCCCCGCTTAGGTTGTCCCTGACAAGCTCTTTGCAAGAGTAAAGAACATCTAACTCCGTCTCTGAGAATTTACTACCCCAGTGTACAAGCTGCCATTGTCATTGACCTCCATGCTAAGTGTCTTCATTCCTAGCAACAACAAAACAAAACACCTGATTTCTCATCTCCTTTCCCTGTGCACTTCGCGATTTAAAATATAAAATTAACTTGGAGGACAAGAGATAGAATGGAATATGACTGTTGTTGAACCCCTCTTACCTGGGCCTTGGCTGGATACCCCCGAGAACCTGGACCTGTGGGAAGGGGGGTACACATGGTGTATCCTGCAGTTTCTGCTCCATTTCATCTGTGTGTGTGGGGGGGGGTACACACAGTGTATCTGCCTGTTTCTGCTCAGTTTCATCTAACCAGAGTCTAGATTCAAAGCCCTGGTGTGAGGTTTTGCTGCTGGCTTCACTGGGAGGTTTGCTATAACCTGGGATTTAAAACGAAGTGTCACCTGATAATGCTGCCCCCGGCTTTTACCCGGCTCTCCTTTTCCCTTTTCTCATGACAAGGTCACTTTGCCACTCTCTCATTTATCCAAACAGATCTGATTATTTAGCATGTGCATTGTTTTTTGCCTATTTCTGTCTACTGTATCCAGAGATGTGTCTGCAATATGAGAACTCTGCCTTGGCACACATGTGCTGAATGAATCCTCAAGATTTCTGCATTGAATCCTCTGAGCAGAAATTATTTGAGGCATTGGCACTTAAGCAAGTCTCACATCTATGCTAAAGTCTGTCTTCATTGTCATTAATGAAACTTCTAGAAGTTGTTCATCAGTTATTAGACCTATACAAAGAGAGGTACAATGTCTAAAACAATTGACCATTTCACAGTCGTCCAAATCCCATTACTGCAAATAGATTCAGAGTAGAAATTTGTATGATGGAAATGTCTAAATCTAGTCAGTGTCCCATTTATTTTAAATTAGGCTCTTATCTACAAAATCCTATTACAGCAAAGTGATTTAAACAGATTTTCATGTCTTCTCTTTAATTTGACTTAACCTGTATGTCAAGAAGATTTCTATTAAATATTTTGATGAGAAATCTGCATTTTTTTTCTTTTTTTAGATCACAAGAGTCATTTGAGTTGAGTGGTGGTGGTGCAAAACTTTAATCCCAGCATTCAGGAAACAGAGGCAGATAGATCTCTGTGAGTTCAAGGCCAGCCTGGTCTACAGAGTGAGTTCCAGGACTACATAGAGAAACCCTGTCTCAAAACAAAACAAGAATAAGAAAAAGAGTTGTCTTTTAAAAAAAATAGCAAATTTCAAATCTCTTTATTATCAGTCTCTCAACTGTGTCTTTATCTTCTTAAAGTGGCTTCAGCAGTGATGGAGACAATGGTTTAAGTTTTCCTGCCCTCCAAGGGCACAACTCCCACACTTGAGTATTGTTTAAACACCAGCCTCACAAGAGTTGAAGCTGCAGACGCTTGCTTCCCTCAGAGATAAATACAGTGAATTTGAAGAGAGTGAACATTAGAGAATCAAGTAAGATTCTTTTCAGGGCTGTGGGTGCTGAGGGTTTTGTTTGTTTGTTTGTTTTTAATTAAAATTTTAATGCCTTGTTTAAGGTTTTGAATGCTGTGATGAAACACCATGACCAGAAGGAACTTGGGAAGGAAAGGGCCTATTTAGTTCATTTTTCCATAGCACACAGTTCATCACTGAACGAAGTCAGACAGGAACTCAAACAGGGCAGGAACTTTGGGGCAGGAGCTGATGCAGAGGCCATGGAGGGGTGCTGCTTACTGACTTGCTCCATCTGCTTTCTTATAGGACCCCAACCACCAACCCAGGGATGGCACCACCCATAATGGGCTGGACACTTCCCTATCAATTGCTAAGTAGGAAAACACTGTATATAGATTTGCTTTCCTAATCTTAGGGAGGGTTTTAATTTGTTTGTTTGTTTTGTTTTGAGGTTTTTTTTTTGAGAATTTTGTTTTTGTTTTTTTTTTCCCCTCTCAAATGACTTTAGCTTGTGTCAAGTTGACATAAAACTGGCCAGGACACTTAGTTTGTCCTATTCTGTTTACAATGAGTCATTGTGATTTGTAAAAACTGACTTGAAACATAATAGGGTGGAGATTGTATTATCCAGTACACAGTCTAAGCAGGTTCTCAAATAGTTCTGGGATCAGTTGGAATCCTGGACCTACCTCTCCCTACCTGAACTTACTCCGGCGTGTTTTGTAATGATTCACTCACGAAACAAGGCTGTTGGTACTCAATGTGCAACCTGAGGTGGTGGCTCATTGTGCAAGCAACAATTCCCACTCCCTGTGGCCTCTACGTGCCGACGTACACTCCACTGTAAGACTTAACTATATCAGGATGCCACTTTTCCTGATGTGTCAGATGTATTTCTTTTGAAATTTAAAAAAAATACAAAGCTCAAATCTCTTTTAATCATTTTGATCCATTATTCTTCTTGGCAAACATCACATAGAAACAATGTCATGCAGGACATATCCATATATAAAAATATCCAACTTACTAAATCTTTGTTCTAAGGTCTGAGCTTTGTCTGGGAACCTAGAAATTATCCTGACATTCAGGAGACTTAAAGATCGCTCTTGATCTTTGTTAAGTGATGTGTGTAATAGTTCCGAGCTGCTATTGGATAAATTGCAGCCCTCAGAAAATGTTAAGTCCCAATCCCCAGGACTTGTGAATGTGACTTTATTGTGAATTAGGGTCTTTGTAGAGAGAGAATTAAGTTAGGATGCAGCCATCAGGGTAGGCTGCACTTCAGTATCACTGGGTCCTGACAAAAAGGGAGCAATTTAGACACAGACACACATATGTGTGTGCCATGTGAAGGTGAAGGCAGGAGGGGCAGGACTGTTATATCTACCTGACAAGGAATGTCCAAGTTGGTCAAAATGATCAGAAGCTTGAAGACAAACATGGAATGGAGCTCACTCCCAACTTGAGAAGGGAACACATCTCTGGCACTCTGCGGCTCTAGCTAACAAGGGCAACTCACCCACCATGAGGGATGAGGGAGAGCGGGCAGCCTGTAAGCGGTTCCTGGTGTTCTCCTTCTATTCATCAATGGTCTCAGGTGCCCGGCCATGCCAGGGTCCCAGAGTTCAAAAATGTTCATCTCACAGAGTGAAGAAACAAAATGGCCAGGCGGAGGGAGACAGAGAAGGAGGGGGATGAGTAGGGGCCTGTGGAGAGGGAGGGAAAGGGGTCAGTGAAGTGACTGAAAAGCTGAGAGGGAGTGGCATCAGCCGTGGGGTGACTGTCAAGAGGTTTCAAGTTTTTGCCCCTCCTCCACACAGCACCAGGAGTCTTCCCATCACAGAAAAATAATCGTTGTCTCTTTACCACAAGGAAGGAAGTTTTAAGCATCCATCCTTCCTGCTGAGCTGCATGGATCTGGTGGCAGTTAAGTGATTGCTACAGTTGGCCCCTCTGGCCACCCTTAGCCTGCAAAGCACCAGCTGGGGTTGAAGGAGAATTCATCATTTCCCACTTCCCCACCCTTCAGGAAACCCTATTCAGGCCCTTTCCTGGCTAATGAGGCCCGCAGAGCCACCAGCTGTCAGTGCTTAGCCTTGAATCAACCGAAGCAGCAGCAGGTAGCACCCATCTGCTGCTTGTATGCACAGTGTGGGATTACTAGGAAGTGTAGTTACCAGTGTGGCCATTAGTTGACTAAGCACAATGCTAAGCATTTTGTGTACACACATTGAAACATTATGAGTGTTTGTGGTGTGTGTGTGTGTGTGTGTGTGTGTGTGTGGAGAGAGAGAGAGAGAGAGAGAGAGAGAGAGAGAGAGAGAGAGAGAGAGAGAGAGAGAGAGAGCTGAGCACTGTGTAATGAAGGTCAGAGGATAACTTTTCAGAGTTGGTTCTCCGCTTCCAACATTGGATCTGAGGATTGAAATCAGGTCTTCATGCTTGTGTGGCAAGTGACTCATCTTAACAGCCTGTGTACATTATTTAACAGGCATTCATTCGATATTAGGTAAGAGCCTATTGTGTACAAGCCACCGAGTTGGGTACTAAAGACAGAATGGACAGGGCAGACACAAGCCCTCCTTGTTGTAGATGCCTGTGGCTCATCAGCCACTCCACAATTCTTCAACTTGGGATGCAGAAAATTTCACCTTCTCAGTAACTCATACAGACTAGAGTTGCAAGCAATACATTTATGGCCAAGAATATAAGTTTTCTTACTACAGTTCAATAGAAATGGTAATTTCAATCCCTTCCTCTTTCTTCCAGCCACGACTTAGATGGAATAGCTAGAGTTGTCACAGTGATCTTAAAACCCCCAGTTAAAGACCAAGTGACATGAATGAGCTCTTAAGGCACTTTGAGCAATCAACTCTTTATAGATGACAGGGATTCTCTACTGGCATAATCATTGCAACTCAGGTCCTCAGGTACTTGTAAGTAAATTACAAGATGGATTTGGCTCTCTCCATATGATGATGATGGTGGAGGTGGTGATGATGGTGATGGTGATGATGATTGTGATGGTGATGATGATGGTAGAGATAATAATGACATCTAAAGACACAGACACAGCCAGTTTATCTCACAGTACTCATTTAGTCATGGCCTCTTCTTTAATCCTTTTTACATATGAACACATAACGAGTTCACTGAGTGTTGCTCCTCTGTGTATGTGCTTATGGATGACCTCGGGATTGAATAACCTGCCAGCAGACTCATCCCTAGAAAAGCCCGATTCTTCTTCTATGAGTAGTCATTAAGTGCCTGTAATTCTTCATCTAGGGGTAGGGCCTGTGAGATGTCCTCCATCCACCCTGGCATGTCAACTAGTGTTGTCACTGTGCAGGTCTTGTTTTAGGGACCATATCTTTGAGACTTCGTGCATGTAGCTTGGTTGTCAAAACTGCACCCATCCCACTACAGACATCCTGGTCCTCTGGTTCGTGCAGTCGTTCTGCCCCTTTGTCCATGATGTTTTCTGAGCCCTAGGCATAGATGGGGTTGTGTTGTAGATGTATCAACTGGGGTTAGGCAACCCATGGTCATTTGTTTTCTGCATTTTGACCTGTTGTGGATTTCTGTAACAGTTTCCCTCTGCTGTTAAAAGAAGCTTCTTTAATGACAGCTGAGAGCTATACTTCCCTGTGAATATAACGTTAATGTTCAGAATTCAGTTAGAGATTATAAAGGTTTAGAAAAGTGGAATTAATGCATTCTCCTCTACGGGTCATGAGCTCACAAGCCACAACTAGTTGGCTAGATTTATAGTACTATATATGAGTTCTTGCCTATTAAGTAGGCCTTGATCAAAATAGACAACTATTGGCTACTCCCAAGATGTAAGTGCCACTATCTCACTAATTCTTTATTTGCGAGTGGTTGTCTATTGGAAATAGGGTCTGGGTTAGAGATGGGGACTTGTGTCCACTTCCACTCAGTTCTGGGACACCATCTGTTGTAGGCCCGCTTGGGCCCTGTGCATTCTGCGACAGTCTCTGTGAGTTTATATGTGTATCGATCTTGCTGTATTTAAAAGACA
Source organism: Dicrostonyx torquatus (assembly GCA_028555095.1). Classification (NCBI taxonomy): domain Eukaryota; kingdom Metazoa; phylum Chordata; class Mammalia; order Rodentia; family Cricetidae; genus Dicrostonyx; species Dicrostonyx torquatus. The sequence goes on from JAQHUG010000315.1 coordinate 288,645, forward strand.
TTGTTTCCTTGGTGTCCTCAACCCCCCATGGCTCTTACAGTCTTTCTGCCTACTCTTCACAAAGCTCCCTGAGCCCTGAGGGGAAGAATTTGATGGAGACGTCCCATTAGAATCTAGTGTTGTAAGGTCTCTTACTCTCAGCACACTGGCTATTAGTCTCTGCATTTGTTCCTATCTTCTGCAAGAGAAAGCTACTCTGACAGTGGCTGGGCAAGGCACTGATCTGTGAGTATTACAGAATGTCATTAGGAGTCATTTTATGGCACTGTTATTTTAGCAGAACAGTAATATTTGGTTTTTACCGAGGTCCCTCTCTGTCTAGTCTTAGGTCACTCAAGAAGCATCAGTGAGAGGTTCCATCTCTTGGAATGGGCCTTAAATCCAATCAGATATTGGTTGGTTACTTCCACAAGTCTGTACCGCTATCGTCCTAGTGCATCTTGCAAGCAGATCATCAGTGTAGATTGAAGAACTTGTAGCTGGTTTGGTGTTTAGCTTTCTCCTTGCGTAGCACGCAGAGTACCTTCCATACCATTAACTCTAGTCTATAGGAGTGAGGGCGCTATATGGGCACCAGCTCAACTTCTCTATGCTCAATGAATTGTGCAGGTGTTATCTTCAGCTGACGAGCCCTACATAGGCATATTTATTAAATGACTCTCAAAAGGTCACACTACCTTGTTACAAGTCTTGGTGAATCCCCTCCCTGGAGTGTGTAAACTTGTAAATATGAGAGCATATCTTTCCTACAGTTATACTACCAAAGAGAGGTTTTCCATGGTAGGCCTTCTATAACTAAATGAGCCCTTTCAAAGCAGAACATTGTGTGCAGGGAAGAAAGCCAGAGACGTATCAAGAAGTAGCAGGCATGGTATCAAGTCCCTCCAGATCCACATGAGGTAGAACTAAAAACAGCTAGTGAAACTGAACAGTCACTGGCCCACAGTTAACAAGAAAGTAGGGACCTCACCCTACTGTTCAGCTACACAGGAAACACTGTGTCTCAGACATGTGGGTTTGGGAGACCCTAACCTCACATGAGATAGCAGTCCTGGCTACCCCCTTAGTGCCCGTGTAGAGAGTTCTGAGGGGAGATCCTATCTGAACTGGCTCTGCAAAATGCATGATAATAAGCTTATGTTTTACCCCTCAGCATGTTATAATTTGATGTATAGGTATAGAAAATAAAAATAATTTAGAAAGATCATATTATATGAAATGATGTTTCTTATAATAGACTACATATATGCTTTCTTTGGTTAATCCAAAAATTAGAGAATTATCCAAGGCACAGGAAATGCATGTCCCTCTGTCATTACAGTCCTGAGGGAAGCAGGGCAGGCTCAAAGATTCCGGATGAGTTTAGTTTCCAAATGTACTTGGACAATCAGGTGATCCTTTTGACCCATTTTGTTATCAAGGTCATCCCTAAAGGAACTCTTTACATCTTACCTGAACTCGCTCGTGAGTGTGAGCGTGTGTGTGTGTGTGTGTGAGAGAGAGAGAGAGAGAGAGAGGGGGGGGGAGACAGAGACAGACAGACAGACGGAGACAGAAAGACAGAGAGAGACAAAGACAGAACAGGTCTGGCGCATCTATTCCATGTTCAGAACCGACTGAGGAGTTGTGGTTGTCTCCTGCATGCACAACCTGACTGTGAAGTTTGGCCTCATGCTCATACCTAATCTGCAGAGTCAGGGAGGGATTCTCCACCTCACTGATGCTGTGTAACCCTGAGAAAGAGGAGAATTAATTTGGTCAACAATTAGTCATTTCTACCTCAAAGATGATAAACTAGTAATCACTATGATGCACCGCCAAATTGCTCTCCAGCCTTGTTTTCCTGCTGCGTACTTCGTTTTGATGATTTCTGAGGAGGCTAAATGTAATCACACAGGAGAGACCTCACAGTTTGGCAATGCTGATTCACTCATTCCCGAGGCAATGCACACCTCCTCCTGGAGCGGAGGCACTAAGGACTATCTTGCTTGTTCTAATTACTGCATTTCAAAATCAAATACACTTTCCCCACTGCTTTGTAAACAGGTACAAATGTGTTCCAATCCACAAGTTTTCTCTACCTACTGTTTTCACCTGTGCTGTGGTCCTGGGGGATGGGAGAGGATGGAAAGGTACAATAAAGAGCCCTCCCTAAAACACAGCCAGGAATTTCCTCATTCCTCATCTTTTCTCCTTCAGAGGATTACAGGAGAAGGTGGGGTTCAGAATTTTGTGAGTTTTGCTTGAGGGTGTGGCGAGGCCCAAGCTTCGATGCCAGGAACGAAGGAGAGTTCCAGGTGGTTGCAGAGGATCTGGGAATAGCAGGCAGGTCCAACACATTTTATTTACCAGAACCTAGGCCACTGGGTAGGCAGATGCCTTCAGGCACTCAGGTACATGCCAGTACATAAGGACTGTTCCCAGCTAGCACAGAAACATGCTCCATAGCACACAGGGACGACACACAGGCTCACTGGTGAAAGTGAAGGCCTGAGATTTCAAGGTCATGTTTGCACAGAAGCACACAATACAACAGTGACTCTCTAGAAATAGCTGTATAACAGATTACGTCACTGTTACATTCGCCTTTTCTGGACTTCAGTGTTAGCCATTTTGTGCTGAGTCAGAGCCCTGTCCCCCAACCCCAGAGTGACAGTGAATGACTGAACCAACTTTGACATGGGTGCCCACAAGAGGCCCCCCAAAGCATTTCCTGGTGGCAAAGGTTAATTGTCGGTCCCTTGTTGATCTGCATTCACTGGTCCCAGCATTAAATCCAGCATTAGCAGTGTTTGCCCATGCCAAATATTCAATCCAGCTCCATGCTGTCTAAACATATACTGACCCTCTGTTCCCAACAAATTCACATGAGAGCAAGAAAGGCCAGGGAGACCCCTTCAAATCTCTTTGAAGAGTACGTTACCCAAAATGCCCCTTTGTAACCAGGCATGGTGGTGCATGCCCAGGCAGGTGGATCTCTGTGAGTTCAAGGTCAGCCAGGTATAGAGAGGGAGTTCCAGAACAGCCAGAGCAACAAAGAAACAAAACAAGACAAAAAGGCCCCGTAAGTGAGGTTTCCCTGAAGAATTCAAGCAGGGTTTTTGTAGAGATCCAGACAGTGTAAATTGATGGTTGGTTGAATAGCCACTCCGTAAATGCTTACTTGCATCGGTGGCAATATTTTTGCAAGATTATTCCTTGTTAGAGAAAGGGAAGTTTGTTCTCAAGTGTACAGAATCCACACCACTGAACAGTCTTGATTGCTGTGTTCCTTTCCTCTAAAACCAGAGCTTGGCTCCAAAAGCATTTTCCAAAACATGTATTTTGCTAACTGTAGCAACTCTGTGTGTCATTTCCTCCAAAAAACTTATTTCTAAAGTGGTATTTTGGTCTGAGCTCTGTGATGGTGAGACCATCAGGATAAGGGAGGAAAGTTTGCCTTTTAATAGGATTTCTATTGCGAACCAAAAGTCCTGGGCTGCTGATAGCACAGGACTCGGAGCATCCTTTCAAGTGATTACCTCCTTCTTTCTCTCTGCTCTGCACCCCACAGCAAGAAACAATGTTTAGGACACTGTTTATCCACCCTTTTTTCTTCTAAGAATCTCCCACAAGCAGCAGGATCCATTTCGTTCTCACCTAAGCCACCCCAGTTAAGGGTCCACTTCCCCTTTTGCCAAGGTCAACCTATGCCAATGGAAAGGTTGGGTTTTTTT
>JAQHUG010000315.1:308520-333319 GCA_028555095.1 Dicrostonyx torquatus
CCACAGGGCAGGGTACCCTGCCCTCTCTTAAGGAAGCAGGGGGAGGGAGGAGGGGTAGTGGGGGAGTGGAAGGGGACTGGGAGAAGGGGAGGAAGTGTAAATTTTTGAATGAAAAAAATAGAATATGGAAAAATTGTTTTGTTAATGGCTATTTACCTGTTAAATGGAAGAAAATATTCTTGAGATAAAAAAGAGTTAAACAAATGCAACAGAACATCTTTGCATCATTAACACAGATGTTACACAGCACAGATGAATGTAACCCATCTTAAAATATTATTCTACAACAACCGTCTTTAATATTTTTCCTGATTTAAGTTAGCATGTGGAGTTTGTGTTTCTGCTATCTGTGTTTACATATCAAAACTTAAAGTCTGAAGGATGATATCTATAGAGGAGGATTAGCATTCACCATGAAGAAATGAATTAAATATGTTAAGATACATTTAAAATACTTAAGCCAGACATGATGGCACATGCCTGGAATTCAAGTACTAAGAGGAACAGTTCAGGAAGATTTCCATGAGTTTGAAACAACATTCTACCTCAAAACAACAAAAAATTAATAAAATTATCAGAAAACCCACACCACACCACCACCACCACCAATAACAACACACATTCCCATGCAGACTCTCACATTCTCGCACAATGCATTAGTCATTTTAGGAAGCTGGTAGCAAAACATCACAGACCAAGTATTTACCATGCTTTTTCCCATAGGCATATATCACAGAATCACTGAGGAGTTCAAAAACAAGTGTTTATTTACTTACTTATTTACTGGAGTGTGTGTGTGTGTGTGTGTGTGTGTGTGTGTGTTGAAATGAGTTGTAGTCAAAAATGCAGAAAGGTTAATGGAATTCAACTATCACTAATGAAATTGGAAAAAAAATGTCTCAGTAATAACTGTTAATAAACCTTTAGGGGTAAAAATAAGGCATAGATGTAGAAGATGGCCTAGAGCTCACAAATGAAATTAAACACTAGAAAACAGCTAATGACCATAAGTTCTATGCTTTCTCATAAATGCAAAGGAAAACATAAAATACTGTGAAATATTCTTATAAAAATTGAATGATCCTTGTCAAAGCCTCTTGACTTAACTATAAATTTTACAGAAAGTAGAAGAGACAAAGAACATCACAGAAAGACAACCAGAAAAACTCAGCATTTGGGGGATCCTAGAGGGTGAACCACCAGCCTCACTGGAAGAAAAACAAAGGAAAACAGAGGAATGGAGAGAGTTCTCAGTGGTAAAGAGGTCCTGCTACTCTTCCAGAGGACCCAAGTTTGGCTCCTAGCCCCCATGTCAAGTGGCTCTCAGCCACCTTTAACCCTAGTTCTGGGGGATCTTACACCTTCTTTTTGAAAACACTGCAGGCAACAGAAATCCATGTAAAAATACACATAACACCTAAACAAAATAAAGTAAAATTTTTAAGGAGAAAAGAAGAAAATGGACCACGTCTATGAGGATCGACTTCAGGAGCATAGTAATGCATGTTCTGGCTCTTTGTTGGAACAAAGGAATGACAAGTGACTGTTATCTTAGGACGCAATCAAAGAACGTTGAAGGCTGACTACTTGATAATGTTGAGCTGTTCACTTCTAGGTAAAACAATTTTATTACAGTTACTTAAAGTTATCCTTCTATTAAACACATTTTGAAAATATCCATGAAAAACGATGAGAAAGCTAGGACTGATGTGAGGAATGTGCAGACCAGGGAAGATACAAATTGGGTGGTGTGTAGACCACAGGAGATACGAATTGGGTGGCGTGCAGACCACAGGAGATACGGATTGGGTGGCATGTAGACCACGGAAGATACGGATTGGGTGGCGTGCAGACCACGGGAGATACGGATTGGGTGATGTGCAGACCACGGGAGATACGGATTGGGTGATGTGCAGACCACGGGAGATACGGATTGGGTGGCGTCAAGGAGGCTGCGAATGAAGAAATGACGTCAGTGGTGGTGCCTTGGCAGTTCGTTTTTATTTATGTATTGTTTTTATTTTTATGGTATGCTTACACATGTGTGGGGTGTGTGTGCCCATGTGTGATGTCCCCCATGGCAGTCCAGAGGAGGACATCAGGTGTCCGGTTTTCCTGGTCTCCATCTTTTTCTCTTTAGTTGGAGAAGCTGAACTTAAAGTGTGCCATTTTGGTTAGGCTGGCTGGCCAATGAACTTCCAGGATCTGCCTGTCTACCCGTGGCACTACAGTTGCAAGCACTGGACCATTCCCAGCTTTTACATGGGTTCTGGAGATTTAATCTTTTTTTCTTTTCCCCCTGAACCGTAATACCGGCCATATATGGTTGTTTACTATGTGACTATACATTTTTATATGCTTAAAATTTTTCAACATAAACTGTTTTTGAGGATACAGTAACTGATACATTTCTTAACAGATGAGATAGAAACACCAATGTCAAAAGAAAAGTTGGCTCAAAAACTGTATTCAATTCAACAGAACTAGAATTTATTCTATAAGACTAAGTGATGCAGTCAGCATATCCCCTTCATATTCCCCAAAACAAGTCCCTCATACTCCCCAAAACAATCCCCTCACACTCCCCAAAACAAGCCCCTCATACTCCCCCAAACAAGTCCCCTCATATTCCCCCAAACAAGTCCCCTCATACTCCCCCAAATAAGCATTCAGAAAACAGGATACTGCCTGTCAGAATGCAGACACTTGTTGAATAAAGAAGGGAAGGGATGTGTCTACTGTTAGTTTTAGGTGGTACCAAAGTGTCTTGTGAGGAATACAGTGATCCAGGCTGAAAAACCCACTGTGTAAATCTAGGTGTACTAAGGGATTTGAATGACACCCACCAGGAGTCCAGCAAGACCACTGACATCACCTGCTTGGTGGCTGCTTCCTGGGACTGCAGCAGGTGGGGCACAATCTGCTGCTGCAGGGCAGGGCTATAGGCCTGAGAAGAGCCTAGCAATGTGCAGTGCATGTTGGGAGGTCAGGACAAGGCAAGTGCAGTTCCAGTCCTGAACAAAGTCACAGGATGGGGCCGGTAGCTTGCAAAGAGAGAAACTACTACAAAAACTCCCTGAGTTTGACAGGACTAGGAGAGAGGTACTGAGAGTCTTTTGCCAGCCAGCTCCCAAATAATGACATGGAGACTTATTATTAATAATTAAGGGTTGGTCTTTAGGGTATGCTTGCTTTTATTTAGTTCTTACAACTTAAATTAACCCATGTTTTTATTAATCTACGTTCTACCCTGTGACTTTTACTTCTATCCCATTCTGTGTGTCCAACTAGTCCCACCATTTTGATGACATCTCTAGCATGCTTAGATTCATCAAGAGTTTCCTCTCTCTATCTAGAAGTCCTGCCTATCTCTCCTGCTTAGCCATTGGTTATTCAGCTGTTTACTAAACCAATCAGACGATGCCTTAGGCAGAAAAAATTTTACAGTGTAAACAAATGTCTGGCAACAGCACACTGATACCCAGCATACTTTGCAGTATAGGGTGCACACTTGGGAGGAGAAAGCGACAGTGGATTTAGTGAAAAGTCTGGGACCTGCTAACTATGTGGCTTGGTTGGAGTCACATCCCATATATAATCACATGGGCACAGGCAGGGGACTTCAAGTTCTCGCGTGGAGATGGAATTTGAACGCTGGTTTGAGTTCTCACTAGGCTTTTTCACCGTGCACTCTGTCTCCTGTTGACAGGCGTTAAGAGATACTTTACCAAACACTTCTATCGGCTTAGAGATGTTCTCACCATGGCTCTCCTCCCAAGCCCACCTCAAATGCTAATCCCTTGCTCAGAAAGCTGTGGAGAAGAGAGAGAAGAGCCAACAACATATAAAAGGAGGAAGAAAGCAGAGCCATTTGAAAGCCTGGACCATGGGGCAATTCACCTAGGTTCCTTTCTTCCTGGTTTGCTGGCTCTGGGCAGAGTTCCCATTCGTTTGGAGTGTTTGTCTTGTCATTTGCAAAACAAGAATTATCTATCTGCACTTATTGTTACAGAAATGGAACTGAAAAAGGAATGTGACAACATAATATTTGAGGAACTAGAAGCACCTGCTCCTTTAAAACAAAAACAAAAATTAATTTTGGTCACTGGGCTTCTGAAGTACATTGAAGCCAAGTAGTTGCCGGATAGAAGATTTTTGATTTGTTTTTAACAGCATGTCACAAATGAAAGTTGTGTCATGAACCTGTCTGAACTTGATTGAGGAAGAGCAGTTTTTATAAAACTATATGAGTCAAATTTTTACAGAACCAGTCCAGGCTCTTCCTTGTAGCAAACCCTTCCTGTTGTGGCTGAAATGTGGGGGCTGTTCTGAGTTTCCTGATAAGAATATATGATTCAAAAACACTTGTTTCTCTATTCTCTACCAGTAGATTAGGTGTCATACTCCCAAGATGCTAGTATCTTAGACCACACATATCAAAAGAAGTTAAATCCTTTGGGCTGGAGCAAGGACATCATTCTAAAACAATTATCTGGAGAATTGTGTCAGGAATAACTCATGGAGCTTTTCCAATGAAATCAAAAATTACAGAGGATTGGGGACTAGTGTAATGTGTCAGGGGTTCGTTTTGCTCAGCAATACAGTCCATGAACAGGCAACTCAGTTTGAGGGCTGGCTCAGACTAAGTGAGATTTAGTTTGTGCAGATAGCTGTACATTATGGGAGAATGGGACAGAGTGCAAAGCACCTTAGTGTTCCAGTGCTGTGAAGAGACACTGCGACAAAGGCAACTGTTGTAAAAGAAAGCATTTAACTGGGAGCTTGTTTACAGTATTAGAGGGCTAGTTCATGATCATCATTGTGGGACATGGACAGGCATGGTGCTGGATCAGTAACTGGGAGCTTTCCATCCTATTTGAAGGGAGACAGAGAAACAGAGACAGAGAGAAAGGAAGATAGACAGACGAAGACAGAAAAGGGAGACAGAGAAAGAGGGACAGATAAAGGGAAAGAGCAACAAAGAGAGACTGGGCCTGGTATAAACTTTTTAACCTCAAAGCCCACCCCTAGTGACATACCTCCTCCAATAAGAACACACCTCCTAGTCCTTCCCAAACAATTCTACTCTCTGGTGACTAAACATTTAAATATTCAAACCACCACACAAAGGAAACTTGCTTATCTATTATAAAGGTTTTTCTGCCTCTTGATGTCATTTATGAAAATAAGAACATTGCTCACGAAATGTGACCTCCTCTCATTCTGACATCACCTCCCATAACAGTGTTTGAGATGGCCAGAACTTTTGTACAATCATTTTAAAGGAAATTAAATTTGAAAATCAAGTATTCAAGCTGCTACTATACAAGCAGCATATACTTTTTTTTCTAGAAGACTCTCTAGGCGTGTTGCTGGTTTTGAACATAAGATGAAATTTATTTATTTTTAACATTATGAGTATACAGCTGTATTTGTGTGTGGGTCCGTCCCTCAGAAGCTATCAGATACTCTGTATCCTGAGTCACAGGTGCTTGTGACACACCTGATGTGGGGACTGGGAACTGAACTCGAGTGTCAAGGGTTCTTAACCACTGAGCCATCTCACATCTGTGCTTAGTTTTAAAAAGCATCATTTCAATAATAATGTTGATCAGACTACATATTCAGGATTAAATTTAGTTTTAAACTTATTTTTTGATGAATTTCAACTAATTAAAAAATGTCAGTAATAAATAATGATATTGAAATTTAAGCAACTATGGAAAATAAATATCTAGCTCACTTATGTACCTTCCTCATGACCATGTCTGGTCAACAGTCAATGCTGTAATTTTGGCATTTCAAGCTAGGATGCTAAAGCTATTCCTTCTATCTTTGGAAATCAATTTACAAATACTTTGGGTTACCAAAAGACTATTATAAATTCTTTTCTAACACTAATCTTTTGAAGCCATTCTCTGGTAAAAACAATTAATTTTTTTCCTGGGCTCATCAAAATTATTTTAGATTTAATAAACAGCTTTTATTATGATTAGACAGGGTTTGTTCCAGCATTATTTAAATATTTAAATATGAAATCCGTGCATCATTTTTTCCCACTGTTTACATGACCCTAAAACAGTCATATGAATAAAGAAAGTTATCTGTTATCTGGACAAAGCACCTGATAAAAATATCACCTGGAATATTAAGTTTTCCACCTCTTACCTGTCAACAAAATGAAAAGCAAAGCTGAAAGCCTCGTGCTAGTTTTCCTGAGTTCTGGGCAATGTCCCAAGATTGAAATGAATTGTTCTTGGAGCTGTGGGGAGTGGGTATCTGAAATCGCTCTTTTAAAAGCCATGGGAGGCTTAGGAACTATGAAACAGTAAAATGTCAACTTGCAGGAAATTAAAGGCTTTTCCTGAGTGTGACCTTGGAGCAAGGTTGATTCCTCAGCAACTGCTGTAGGGGAATCACAGGCACAGAGCAGCAGGCAGAAAAGTCTGCTTGGAGCCTACAGCCCAAGAGCTCCCCCAGACAGCAGGAATCTGAACTAAGAAAGAATGGAGAAATAATCTTAGTTCCACCATTGCTGCTTCTTGGTCACTTAAATTCCCTAAAAGCCATTGAGTCAATACAATGGTTGGTTAGCATCCAGGCTGAGGAGGCAGATTGTCTAGGACCACAGCGGTGGTTTTCATCACTTGCCACTGGATAAACTGAGCACTGCAGCTCTTCTAAGCCCCATTTGTAAAATGAGCATGAAGTAGAACTTGGCTCTTAGAGCTGCTGGGAGGAACCGAGGAATGAGTGAAGGCCCAACTGTAGAGCTTCCAGAAGCGTCTTTCCCATGAGCTATTGGAGAAAACCCTAGATAAAGATGCAAGCAAGCTGTGATGGCAAAAAGAGCCCCATGAACTCCAGAGAGAGCTGAGTTGTTTGGATTTTAGTAAGTTCTGTCTTCTCAATATATCGGATGTCTGGATGAAATCACTTGCCCCACTGGGAAAGAGGAGAACTATTTTTAAGTCCTGATGGCTGATTTTGATGGTCATCATGATGGCATTAAGGATTCCCAGCAGGTAAGTGAAACCCACTTCTGGGTGTGTCTGTGAGACTTTTCCAGAGATGAGCAGCATGCAGCTGAGGGATGGTAACAAAGGGAAAAGAACTGTCCCAGATCCAGGAGTGAAACAAATGTAGCTGGGAGAACATAGTCAAAGCATGAATAGGTGTGTGACTGTCATTGCTGCCATCACTCATGAGCTCTGACCTCTCCAGCCTTCCACAATTGAGTCCCAGCAGCAAACCAAGAGAGATAGTCTTCTGTCTAGGACTGGGCTATATCACAATTCTCCTTTGTTCTGAAGCTCCTAAATTCTTGAATTGAGCAACTACTGGTCTTCCTGGATATATACTAAAGTCTGATATACATACATACATGCCTGCATTCTCTCTGTCTCTCTCTCTCTTCTTGTTTCTAGTCCTCTAGAGAATCCTGACTAGAACACTGTAACTTGTTTTCAGAATTTTATTTGCTCTCCCCATGTATGTGGCATGTCTGGTTTGTTCTGGACTAGCGGTAATTTCTTCTCCTAATTAAGCTTGGGTCCATCTTTTGCCCTTGGAAGTGAGAGGTGAGAAGCGGGCAGGAGGGAGGGGTCTGTGGCCCTGTTTTCTTTCTTATCCTGCTAGATCTTTCAAACTTCCTGAGTTCTTGACAACAGGTTTACCACTCCCTGAGTCATGGATCCCCTGCTTGTACCATTGCACCCCAGTCAGAAGTTACAAAAACCAACCTTCTATGAGGTTCAGTGTGGTCGGATTTATATTGAGGTCTTTAATCCATTTAGACTTAAGTTTTGTGCATGGTGATAGACAAGGATCGATTTTCATTCTCCTACAGGTTGACATCAAATTATGCCAGCACCATTTGTTAAAGATGCTTTCATTCTTCCATCTTATACTTTTAGCTTCTTTGTCAAATATTAGGTGTTCATAGGTTTGTGGACTAATATCCGGATCTTCAATTCGATTCCATTGGTCAGTGTCTCTGTTTTTATGCCAATACCAAGCTGTTTTCAATACTGTAGCTTTGTAATAGAGTTTGAAGTCAGGGATGGCAATGCCTCCGGAAGTTCCTTTGTTGTATAGGATTGTTTTGGCTATCCTGGACTTTCTGTTCTTCCATATAAAGTTAGTTATTATTCTCTCAAGGTCTATGAAGAATTTTGTTGGGATTTTAATGGGGATTGCATTGAATCTATAGATTGCCTTTGGAAGAATTGCCATTTTTACTATATTGATCCTACCGATCCAGGAGCATGGGAGATTCTTCCATTTTCTGGTATCCTCTTCAATTTCTTTCTTCAAAGACTTAAAGTTCTTGTCAAATAGCTCTTTTACTTCCTTGGTTAGTGTTACCCCAAGATACTTTATGCTATTTGTGTCTATCGTGAAAGGTGATGTTTCTCTGATTTCCCTCTCTGTTTCTTTATCCTTTGTGTATAGGAGGGCTACTGATTTTTTTGAATTGATCTTGTATCCTGCCACTTCACTGAAGGCATTTATCAGCTGTAGAAGTTTCTTGGTAGAGTTTTTGTGGTCGCTTATGTACACTATCATATCGTCTGCAAATAACGAAAGTTTAACTTCTTCCTTTCTAATTCGAATCTGAAGGGCCATTTTCTTAGCACATCAGACAACACATTGATTCTAGCACACTTCAATTCTCAATTTTCCATAAACCATAAAAACCTTAATGACTTTCCCAAGTGCGAGACAATCAATTAATTTTCACAGTAATTCAACTCTGTCAGAATCAGACTACTATATTAATAAAATCTCAGATGCTTAGTTTCCACACACTAGCAGTTTAATGCCAAAAAAAGGTCTTTCTTTTACCACTACATGCAAAGTTAAAGTATAGACCAATTAAGAAGGGAGTTCAAGTGTTTTAACCTTTACTATAGACACTAAATTGCAAGCCACTTGAAAGGACATTTTTTCCCCCTTAGGGTTCAACCTAATGCTGAGTCCACAGCAGCTCTCAACATAACTTGTCAAATCTCCTCCAGGTTCAGAAACATCAGCTATTACCTCCCCAACAGTAAGAGCTGAGGTTCGAGTAGCAAGAATAAAGCCTTTCTATCCCCACACCCCAACACACACGCACAAACACCAGACACACACCCACACACCCTACACCCACGCACAAACACCAGACACACACCCACACACACACACACACACCCACGCACACCCACGCACACACACCAAACACACACACAGACTTAACATCTTTACCTAAAATTCTCTCTGCCAATGCCATGTCTTTGAGATGTTTGTTCAAAGTAAAAATCCCCAGAAGGAAACAGATGATAGAAAAACCAGCATCTGCTTCACTAGGGACCCACAGACCTTAGCGTGCATTTTGTCATGCTAATTGATTTTCTTTTGAAAGCAGAGACTTTTCCAGTAGAGCAAGTGTAGTTCAGGGAAGGTGGGGAGGAGGTGGAAAGGCCTGTGCCTTGAAAAGACCCCGTGGTAGCCTGGGCGGGGGTGGGGGTGGGAGGTGGAAAAGAGGCTGAAGAGACTGGATTTGAAAAGGCTACAGGCAGCTTCAAAGAGAATTTTATTTCAGGCAGTTCTGAATATGACTAAGACCAAAACACTGGATAATTGGGATGTTGAGCTGAGGTAAAAATAGAAGTAAATTACAGGTAGATGCGTATGGTACTGTAAGTCCTTTAAGTTGATGCGTAGGCCACTGTATGTTCCCTTAAGTGAATGCGGACTGCACTTCGCTGAAGCAGAAGTGGAGGTAGGGCTCTCGCCTGATAAAATCTTGGTGAAAACCCCACGTTCGGACCTCATTCAGGACCTGTTTAAGGATTTTGCTCTGTTTCCGGCGTGGTTTTGGATTTTCAGCTTTGGCTTCTCATGTGGCGATAACGGAAGAACTGGGAGGAAGGGATCGTGAAAACTCCTCCTTTTGTTGGTGACCAGCCACAGTCCTCAGGAACTGCACCTTCTCTCAGGCACACTTGCCATTTGCCCTGCTTCTCTGTTCTGTTTCAAGGCAGCTGTTGATAATTACAATGTTTTAGTGCTTAGTCTACTGTTTCTTACAATTTTGAATCACTTCATTGTCTGCCTGTTAATCATTTGCAGGCCTTTGTTTCTGTGGCATAGGTCTTTCCTTGGCCCCACAGAGCTGCTTGGGACAGCACTCCATTAGCTTCTGAGGACACCTTCCCTCCCGGAGAGCAGGTTTCCAGTTCCTCCAGGAAGCTGACCTACCTCTTCCTCATGGTGTCTAGACTCACTATTGTCATTCTGAAGTGCATGCAGTCTTATTATATACTGCCTTCATTCCCAGTCGTATCTGAAGATCAGATGACTGTGTGGGTGGGCAAATGGAAAGACTGCTCATCATTCCGGACATGAATAAAAATCAAGAGGCAACCGAGTCACCAATTGCAAGAAGGCTAATCATGTCATAAATCTTCTGAGTTACTTTCCATCTGCAGAACTGGTAGCAAGCATCACTTGCAGTGCTGAAATAATGTAAACACAAATTCGGAGTGACTCTCGCCTGGGTCTTAATGAAACATCGTATATAATAAGTACGGAATAAAAAGGCTCATTGAACAGAGTTGAAGAAGTCAAAGAGAATATAAACAAATGCCCACACATACATAACGCATATGAGTCAAGCACTTTGATTCGTTGCTGAGCCTGAATTCTGTGGAAAGTAACAATAAAAAAGCTTACGAATTCCTAAGGGATTAAAGAAAAATCTTTTGCTTCATTTGACAGAAAGTGGATCTGAGGTTTGTGTTCCTGGCGATTTCAATAGATCGGCTACCCCACAACTAGTGTGGAAATGAGTGGAGCTCAGCGATACGTTAAAGGGGAAGCGTGTCTGTCTTCACAAAGTGCTTTGTCCGTACTCTTTGCTGAGACACCCTGCACTCACGATATAATCTGTTTCACTCCAGACGTTCACTCACTGCTACGCTGAAGCTGGAAATCGGACATTATTGGGTATTTTGACACAACCAGAGAGAAAAATTCTAGAAGAGCCCAGCTTTGCCAATGGCCATGTTGACAAAAGCGTGAGTTCCACTGACCACTCCACTTAAACTCCTTAGCCCTCTTACTGCAAAGCTGCAGATAGGTACATCCACTCCAGAGTGGCTCTCAAATAACCTCAAATCATTTGTTCTTTCTACTTTAAAAATATTACTAAAATATTCCTTTAAAACAAGATAGAGTTATGAGTTCCACTGTCTGCCTAGAGGACAGTGGCAGCCCTGCGGCGTTAGGGAGTCATCACCTTGTCACACTGTAGCCACGGAAGATGGGAGTGCAGGTTCTGTTTGTGGTACTGCTGGTGTCAACACACTTGCTGTGCTGCCAGCCACATAAACTTGTGTGCACATTGTTAGGTATACGCTGTCACTCTCGGCAATGACAGAGCACTTACTGTCTTGTGTCCTTATTCCGCTGTGTTTTATATTGTTTTCGTTCAGAACTGGAGACAGAACCTAGGATCTCTGGGATGCAAGATAAGTGCTCTGCCATTCCTTTCTGTTATGTCACAGTTTTCTCCATTTGCTTGTCTAATGAAGACAGTCCAGTGAGTTATGCAGGTCCTAGCCTCAGACATCTCTGATTTTCCGAGTCTTTTGAGTGTATCATTCTCTCTGATGCTAGATTTAAACTTATTATTTTTTCTAGCTCTATGGTACACACATGTACACACACATGCTCAAACACACACATACTTGGTAGTTATCAGAGTACCCCATCTAGGTTTGTGCAAAAACCCTCTAATACTTGCACAAAAAAATCAGCTCAAGATCCTTTTCTCAAAACTAATTTCCACCATTAAGCAAGTGCTTTTTAAGAAAAATTAAAAAATTTTAAAAATGTTTGAAAAGAGACTATTAAAACAGACAGATAATGTCAATAGCAAGAAGGAACATATTGAGGTGTTTCACAACCCCTTTAAAAGCATTTTCTTTCATATTTTGCTTCTTATTAACCTAAGAAATTACCTATATTGACAAGCACCGTTGCTTCATGCTCATTAGGAAGGATATGTTTGATGGTGCACAGCTGTAATCCTACAGCTGGGAGGCTGAAGTAGGAGGGTTGTGTGTGGGAAGCCAGCCTGGACTAATAGAGGGTTTCAGGCTAGTCTCACTGTTCTTGCTACCTAGGGAAGCCTTATCTCAAAAACCAGTGCTTGACAGGATGCCTCAGCCAGTAAAAGGCACTGGATTCCCGAGGATGGCAGCCAGAATTTGTTCCCCTGAATCCATTTAAAGGGAGAAGAAGAAAACTGACTCTTGCAAGTTGTCCCCTGTCAGGCAGGCAACAGTGCACAAACAGAACCATGCACACACATAATGCACACACTTAAGAATTCAAAAGAGCCGGGTGGTGGCGGTGCACGCCTTTAATCCCAGCACTCGGGAGGCAGAGGCAGGTGGATCTTTGTGAGTTCGAGGCCAGCCTGGTCTACAAGAGCTAGTTCCAGGACAGGCTCCAGTAACTACAGAGAAACCCTGTCTCAAAAAAACCAAAAAAAAAAAAAAAAAACAAAGAATTCAAAAGAAAGACAACAAACCCATGCTTTAAGCCCAGACTCTGTCTGATAACTTTCACTTATGTAAGTACAATGTCAATGAGACAAGCCAGCTAAGCATTACTAAAACTTTTCCACATCCACGTTCATGACTCACTGAACAATTCAGACTTCTTGAAGGTTGTGGTTTTGCATTAACTATTATCTTCTCCTGGCTCTTGAAGCCACGTCTCGCTCTTCCCTGTAGAACTTGTCCTCAGGCTGATGCCTCCCACCCACAAGTCTTCCTACGGAAACACCTACAATGAAAATGAAAGACTCATGACTCTCCCTGACTCCAGACAAGTAAACATGGTTAAAACTAAGCATTCTGAAATCTAGGAAACCTATATGTAACCTCTTTGTTCAATTATGTATCATGAGAATTTATAGTTGTCCTTTAAATTGATGATATTTAAGGTTTTTACAAGATTCAGTATAATTTATGCAAGCAATTTCATGTTAATGGACATTCTGAACCATCTGCAGCTTTTTGCCATAAAATAAAGATGCAATAAACATCTTGGTACATAAACTCTTGGCCTTATCTTTGACTGTTTTCTTAGAAAATACTTCCAATTATAGCCAAAGTGGGCAGAGCATTTAGTCAGCAGACTGTATTTGTTGTCAGCTGTTTCCCCAAATGGTCAGTGTGCACATGAGTGTGCCCCAAGTGTGCACATGAGTGTGCCCCAAGGCTTCTGTGCAGTTGTCCTCACTACTTAAGAAAAGCGTATACAGATTAGACCTTATCGCTCACTCAAGTATTTCCCTCTTATTTCCCCTGCTATTCTCATTTGTCGCCTGCAGTCATAATAGTCCTGGCTTCCCCTGCTTGTGTTCCTTGCTCCCACCAAGCCTGTGTCAGTCTACACTGCTGCAGCAGCTGCTGTGGGTCTCTCTGGAGTTAGTGCCCACAGTCACTCCTTCGTTCTACTTTTTCAGACACTCAAGGGACTAAACCTACATCCATTATTAGTAACCCTCTGCCCCATGCAGGAAGGTAAGGATCACCTATTTAATGTTCTGATGGAATGCTTATTTATGGCTGTTCTTCTTGTTCGTTAGCAGCGCGTGCCAGTCACTGCTGCAATCACCACCCTTGTAACACAGTTACTGCTCTCCATTTGGGCTAGAAGTATTCTTTTAGAAATATTGTTAAGCACCGGGCGGTGGTGGTGCACACCCTTTATCTCAGTACTTAGGAGGCAGAGGCAGGCAGATCTCTGAGTTCGAGGCCAATCTGGTCTGTAGAGTGAGTTCCAGGACAACCAGGGCTACACAGAGAAACCTATTTTGAGAAAAAAAAAGAGGCTTTTAATTTTAGGAACAAATGAGATTTCTGTCACAAGTACGTTTATGGGCTGTGTTGTCCTGATCACACTGCAGGTTTATGTAGGAAAGAGACTATTCTTAATATTCACCCTCTTAGCAAGCACCCATTGGGCACACAAAACTCATAAGGTGCAATGACTGATATATTAGGGACAATCCCATCAGCTCCAAGCACTCTTCTGACACAGTATTAGTAATAATAATGACAGTGTATTTATGTAGCAGAGCCAGATCTAAATGTTTGCATGTAATCATTTATTGGAAACGAAGGTTGATGGAAACACAGGATCTCTTGGTGGGGCAATGGGTTTGAATCTAGGCCACCTCAGAACTCAGCTTTACAGACACACACCTCTTACAGTCGTCAGATCATATCGACATAAACCAGAAGATACAGTAGTGTAGGTCTTGGGGAAATGAGAAAAATCAGGAACTAAAGAAAAGGTAGAATAAGTTGGATAGAAATGAAAGTGGATGCTTCAAGGTGGGCTGAAAGATAAGGGCCCAGCATTCCTGGGTTTCTGGATCCAGCACATATTTGTGGTAAAACAATTTCTCTTTGCCTCAGGCACTCAAACTATTTTAGTTATAATGAGCATGTGTATAGAAACACTTAGGTTTACAGAATGGAAGCCAAGAGGAATGGGGCTTCAGGGGCAGCTGAAGGAAGGAAGAAAAAGAGGGAGGGGAGGAAGTGCAGACACACACATACGAAGAGCAACTGGGGCTTATGGGCACATGGAGCTGCCAGGACTCGGCGTTGATGGAGAGAAAAGGTGAGCAGGGAGACGGCCAGGTGTTTGACTTCAGGGAAAGCATGGTTGGCAGTGGTGCCTACAAGGAGGAAGCGAGTCTAGAGCAGGCTGGTGGGGTTATCCAAATAACAGGTAATAAAACAGGGCAATGTCAAGAGAAGGTACAGAGATTCAAGAGTCACTCCAAAAGTAAATTTGAAAGAATTTGGTAACCAACGGGGGATTTGGAATTGAGTCAAAATGTTCTTTCCTTTCTGCCCCAAGGCCAGCAGCCATGTAACTGCAAGTTGGAGATGGCTTAGGTGTGAATCAGAATCAAAACCTTGGCTGTCAGCAGGATAGGAGACTTTGCAAAAAATTTGGGTGGAAGGTGGGGGGACGGATGTTTGGGTGTCAGTATTCCAAAGGCTCTCCGAGGCAGGTAAAGTTCCTTGCCATGAACCTCCTCTTTCAAGTCAACCCCACAGTTATACACAATGGAGTCTTCTTCCCACACTTATCAGGGATGTTTATACTCTCTCTGAACCACATATTCTTCTGAGAGCATGATGAAAGCTGTGGATTTTTATTGTTATTATTATTTAGTATGGCTATGATCATTAATGTACA
This sequence comes from Dicrostonyx torquatus, assembly GCA_028555095.1. Lineage (NCBI taxonomy): Eukaryota > Metazoa > Chordata > Mammalia > Rodentia > Cricetidae > Dicrostonyx > Dicrostonyx torquatus. The sequence continues at coordinate 323,800 of JAQHUG010000315.1, forward strand.
CTTTGTGTTCATTTGTAGGGACTTTTTGTATTTTTGGCAGCCCTCTAATATACTCTGTATGGCTTCTTTTATTAGTCAAATTATTAATATTTCCCAGCTACAACAAAATACCTCTCAGAGACTAAACTAAGCATCTGATCTGTGTTAGTACGTTTCATTCTTCCATGACATGACCATGTTGACTTTCTATTACAGACACAGAAGAATACAGTGTTCGACTTGGGAAGGTCCACAGAGGTAGAATGTGGTAGAACCAGAACCTGAACATAGGTCTCTATGTTAGTATTCTCCTGAGACAGACAAAGAGATTGATTTAGAAGAATTGGCTCTTCCACTATACATGCTGATGAGCTTCCGGCAAGGCGGGATGCTCCAATGAGCTAGAGAGCCAGGAGACGTGATGAAACATTTTCAGTCTGAGAACCAAACAGTCAAGCGTAGCTCCACTCTGGGCAACAGGTTTGGTACCCAAGCAAAGGTGACTTCAGCTCCTGTTTACACACGGGAAGAAGCCCTGGGGCTCTATTCCAGGGTAGTCAGTGGGAAGCGAGCTGTGCTCACAGAGAGGTTAGCTTTTGTGCCACACACCTTCAACTGACTGGGTAGGGTCTGCTCATGCTGGGAAAACAGTCTGCCTTATCCTCTTCAGTAACTGAAAAGTTTCCTTCTCCCAAAAACCATCCTACCAGAGACATCCAAAGTAAAGTCTTTATTGTTATGGATGTGTATTAATTGTACGAAATAATGGATTGCATCGTTACAGCTTTAAACATGCACATAGCAGGATCACCCCCATTTCTCTCTCCTATGTTCTGTTTCTTCTTTCTTAGTCATTCTTCCACTTTCTGGCAGTTATCTCTTTCTCTAGACTCCACATGTGAGAGAACATGCAGGATACTTACCTTTCTGAGTCTAGATTATTTCACTTAACACGATATTCAGTTCTATCCCCAAAATGATGTGAAGGGATCTCCATTTCCTTCCTTCTTTCCTATCTATCTATCTATCTATCTATCTATCTATCTATCTATCTATCTATCATCTATCTGTCTATCTATTTCTGGTCATTTGAATAGGAATGACCCCTATAAACTCATGTGTTTTAATGCTTGGCCCATAGCTATTAGGAGACGTGTCCTTATTAGAGTAGATGTGACCTTGTTGAGGAAGGGCATATCACTAAGATGCTCAAGCTATGCCCAGTGTGGCACACAGTGTCCTTCTGCTGCCTGTGGATCAAGATGCAGGATTCTCAGCTCCTTCTCCAGCACCATGTCTGCCTGCATGCCACCATGTACCACCATGACATAATGGACTAAACCTCTGAGAGCATAAGCCAGTCCCAATTAAACGTTTTCCTTTATAAGAGTTGCCATGGTCACAGTGTCTCTTCACAGCAGTAAAACCCTAAGACAGAAGTTGGTACCAGGGACTGGGGTATTGCTGTGATAGGAGAGATCATGCTTTTGTTTCCAGGGATGTGGACTTTGGATTTGAAAAGAGGTTGGATGCTTTAAGTGGGGCTTAGTGAGTCATCCTAGCAGGAGCATGGAAGACAGAGCAGCTGAGGGTGGTTTGCACTGTGAGGCCTGACTCGAGGTTTCAGAGGAGAGAGAGATATGTATGTGGCCTAGAGAATGTTCTTGCTGTATTTTGGCAAAGAATGTGGCTACTTTTTTGCCCTTGTTTGAAAACTCTGTCTGAGGCTAAAGTGAAGAATTTTGGATTAATTCTGCTGGCAGATGAAATCTCAAAAGAGCCTAGTGTCGACTCTGTTGTGTGGTTATTAATGGTGATTCTCATGAAGATGTATAAATAAAAAGGAAAAAGATGAGCAAGGAAAAATACAAAATGTACAGACTGAGGAGAAAAGGGCACCACTGGGGAGTGGTGTTCATGGAAATACAGAGATTAGTGTAAAGCCTGATATTAAAAGTGGTGACCTCAGCGCAAGATCCCATCCAACTAAGCTTCCAACCTGTAGGAGGGGATTAAAGCCAGACTAGGTCCAGACATGGTACTGCACACCTTTAATCCCGACACTCAACAGCAGAGGCAGGCGGATCTCTGGGTTTGACACCAGCCTGGGGCAGCAAAGCATAAGGTGAGGAAGATTTAGCTGAACAAGAGGGCCAGCCCTAGCCAGCGGCAGAACTTGGTAACTTTGGTGACATGGTTCTGACTTCAGAGTCAGGGATTGAATAAAGGGGTTGTGGAATCTCTTTCCATGACTAGGCAAAGCTGCTGAGGCCTGGCATATGTCAGGTGTGTCCCGACTTCTGTCTCTATGGTACCTTTCCTTGGATATTTGCCTATCAAAATTGGAATTTTCCATTTTGATATTAATAATGTTTAAGTTCTCCAAAGTGAACAATAAATTTTCCCACAGTAACCTCTAAAGTCTCAAGAAAGAGGATGAGGTCCCACAGCAATGATTATGCCTGTTTCCTATGATGCCATTGAGCCAGTAAACACCACTCAAAGATCAGCTTTTGCCTACAAATTCCTCAAGATGATTCCAACTTAGCTCAGCTAGCTTCTTAAAGACTTCGGCCAGAACTTCTAATAAGAACTTCAAATAAATAAATAATAAATATCTACTACTCAGAGACTGTTTACCATTGTACCAGACAACATTCTTGAGACTTAAACAATGTTTTGTTTTGTATAGGATCCCGTATAAATACCATTGCTCCCATGACAGCTGGAAATAATTCTAGAATACAATACCCCCCTCCCATCAGAATTCTTCTCAGGGTTACGGATAATAGTCACCTGTTATGGGTTGGTTATAAGTTATATAGGATTGGGGGTGAAAAATGAAGTAGACTCAAAAATTTAAAATCTCAAAAATCAAAAAAATGGGATACTGGATAGATTAGTGTACGTATAAACTATACATTGGTATACATTCTTATAGATACATACATAAAATTGTCTTTATATTTTTATCTAAGACAATTTTTATATTGATATAAATTCAAATTATATTTGTTATATTGTGTACATTCCTATTTCTGCTTACAATACTTGTGTACATATGCAAAGCTTTTTGTGATATTGTATGTATGTTTCTACCTTTCTTTAAGATATTTTGTATATTGATGCAATTATAGAATATGTTTATTATATTGTACTATACATATCTATCTCTGATCAAGACACACACACATATACATATACTGTTTCTGTTTCAAGGTCATTGTCCTCATTTGCTGCACATCTGTTTAAGGATTGTTTATTTTTATAATGTGAAGCCTTAGTCTTTAAGCTATATAGGTATTAAGAATTGCTCTGGCCTGTAAGATAGGACACAGCCTTTAGGTGGGCGGAGTAGACAGAACGGAAGACGGTGAGAGAGAAAGGAAGTGAGAGAGCTGCCATGATCCTCCAGCCCAGATGGATGCAGGTTAGAATCTTCCGATTAGTCACCACCTTGTGGTGACACACAGATTTGTAAATATGGGTTAGACTAATATGTAGAAGAGGTTAATGATAATGGGCCAGGCAGAGTTTAAATGAAAAAAAAAAGAATTATAGGTCAATAGTCAGCCATGTTTGTCATACTTATAGTTAGGCTAGTCAGGTTCTCTAGATGCACTCAGGATTCTGTTGATGTGAGACATGATTTTTCCTGGCAGCAATGATTTACATCTGAGAGAATATTAGGCACCAAAGACATTCCACTTGGAGCTTGTTTTTTCCTTTGCATAATTGACCTTTGGGCAAAGAACTGCTCTTACCTCGACTACTGACAAAATACATGCTGTCCAAAATGAACAAGCATAATACAAGGAAAAACAACGCTGAACCTTGCCAGGGCGGGGTAGGATAGTCTTTCAAATTTTCCTGTTTCTGAGAATGGTCTGTTAGATACTCTAGGCCCAGCCAAAGCTAGTTGCTCCGATGTTGAAAAAGAGACTTTGGGTGATTGTTCAGGTAGTCAGCTGTCTCTGTCATTTCTTGCACCTTTTGGAAGTTGCTTCCTTGCATTTACTGCTTACTCAGGTAATAGTTTTCTTGTCAGGTCCTTGATGGGATTGAAGAATAGATAGTCATAGCTACTTTCCTCTTATACCTTAGCTAAGACATTTTAGTATAAGACTTAGACTATTCAGTATGAGACAACTATTGAAATAATCTCTGTTATTTGTTTATTACAAATTAGACTGGGCATTTAGTATATGTTTCTTGCTTGATGTTGTTTATGTTGGTTGTAATTCTATTTTTGTGTACAATTTTGCCTTTTCTTTCTCCTGGACAATACATGATCTTTGTTCTTATTGTATATGGTTTCATATTAGGCTTAGAACCCTTTTATTTAGACTTCAGGGGAAAGTATTGTGGGAATTTATTCAGCCAGTAGCTTTTTGGGTACCAGCCCATTAGGGCATGGTCTGAGGTACCACCTGTGGACTGCAGAGGGAAGCCTGCTCATTCTTGTGGGTGGTGGTTAGAGCTCTGTTTGCAGCATCCAGCTCCCACAGAGCAGAGGACCATGGCTCTCTACTCTTATTTTGAGTTTTCCCCCAAATAAATATTTGTTATCCATTATTCCAGGATCTCGTGGGCTTCCTTAATTATGCCTACAGCCATGAATACTAATGAGGCTTTGAGGGAGGAAAGGACACTTAATGCTGATCATTGGCATGTGAATTGGTCTGGGTGCCTGGTGGTGCAGTCATGTTGACACAAAGTTAACCTAATTTGACCAGAACTGCTGTGCTCTCTTCTGTCATTTCACAGCACACTGTGACTTTTAAAAGGTGAATATTATTGTGGCTGTTGGAAGTTTTTCTTTTCCCTAACTCAAGATTTTTAAATAGAAATCAACACGGGCTTATTCTGTTTGTTTTCTGCTGTCTTGTCTACTTTTTCCCACAAGAAGACAAGCTACCGAAGAAGTGTCTTTCATTTCAAATGTTTAAAAAGACTTTCAGGTAGAAGTGAGTTAGCGACATCTAAAAGAATGCATGGTGCCCATGAGGAGGAGAGATGGGCATTGAAGGAGTTTTCAGATGCACACCCTGCAAGAGCGAGCAAGGGCTGCCTTTCCATAGGACATAGGAGACTTCCAGGTTTGTATAATATGCTCTAGGTATCTGTGAGAAGGATCAGTGCACAGTTTAAAAAATACATAGAGGATGATTCTAGGTCTTGGAATAAATCCAAAATGACAGCTGGGATTTTACCTCTCTTGGGGGAACTCATTGAATCCCTGAAACCAAGCACCCCAAACTCATACTGTCCTTAGAGTGAAGGCCGTGTGAGCAAGAGACTGACTGGAAGGCTCTGGTGTCAGAATACGGGGAGATGAGAGGGACAGAAATGTTCTCAGTTCCTTCAGCAACCAAGAACTGGTTATTTATTCCTGCATGTTTGAAGACTGTGGTCAAACAACACAATTAAAGCTTTCAGTTTGCAGAATTCTTTCTTTTAAGACAGGGTTTCTCTGTGTAGCCCTGGCTGTCCCAGAACTTACTCTGTAGACCAAGCTGGTCTTGTACTCAGAGATCTGCCTGCCTCTGCCTCCCATGTACTGGGATGGGCCACCATCGCCCAGCCCAGAATATTTCTCTTACCAGGTGAAGGAATAACTAGAGATGAGAGAATATGCCTTTTGCCTTTTTTCTTTTTATTTAGAAAACTATAAAATGGAGACCAAGGAAAGTCACCTTTAGGAATATGTACTATAGTCTGTGTAATTTGGTTAAGGTAAATCAAATTCACTTTGAATTCTGCAAACTCAGGCTGTATCACCAAACTGCACTATCTAGATACTAAGAAGAATTTATATTCAAAGGAATTCCACAACTTTGAGTTCTTGTCTAGAAACAATGGCTACAGCTATAGGTATATTCTTTCATTTTTTATTTTTGAAATTACAATTTAACTAAAACATTTCTCTTCCCTTTCCTTCCCCCTCCAAACTCTCCTATATACCCCTCAATCCCCACTTTTTCAAATTCATAGCCTTTTTTGACTAATTGTAACTGCCCATTCTTTTTTTAATCAATTAATTAAGTCTCACCCTGATCACAGTTTCCCTCCCTCCCTCTTCTCTTCCAAGTCCCTTCCCCAACTTCTCCTCACCCTGCAACTCTCCAACCCACTTTCTCTTCAGAAAAGGGCAGGCCTCCCATGAACACCCGCTAGCCATGGTTTGTCACGCTCCAGTGAGACTAGGCACCTCCTCTCCTATTAAGCCTGGACTAGCCAACCCAGTATGAGGAAAGGGTCCCCAAAGCAGGTAACACAGTCATTGACGAATAGGAGTTCCTGCTATTAGGAGTCCCACAAAGAGGACCAAGCCACACAACTGTCACATATGTGCAGTAAGCCTAGGAGCCCAGGTTACGTTGTTGAATATTTAACTATGTAAAGATGTGTTGCATTTGTTTCATCTGGCCTGCCTAATGTCTGATAAAAAACTGAATGGCCAATAGGTAGGCAGTAGAGGGATGCGGGGGGGGGGGGCTGCTGGGCAGAGAAACTAAGTAGGAGGAGAAATCTAGGATCAAAAGAGAAGAGAACAAGAGAGCACAAGGGAAAGAGGACGATATGCCCAAGGAGAAGCCAGGCATTTGCCAGCCAGCCAGCCATGAGAAGTAGGAAAGCGAGACATACAGAAAGAAAGAAATGTAGAAAAAGAGAAACGTTAAAATAAGTGCTTAGACAAGACTGAGCATTCCCAACTAATAAGTCTCCATGTCATGATTTTTGGTAGTTTGTTGGTGGCCCAAAAGAAAAGGCATGCTACAAAGTTAGATTCTGTGGTTCTCTTGTGGTGTCCTTTACTTCCCTGGCTCCTACAATTCTGTCCTCTTCTTCCACAGGATTCCCAGAGCTCCGGCCAGCATTTGGCTGTAGGTCTCTGCATCTGTTTCCATCATTGTGGGGTGAAGCTTCTCTGACGACAATTGGTATTGTTCATTCTTTAAAGGGCATTAACTTGTTAAACTTAGTAAAGAAGGAAAAAAAGTCTTATACCTACCTAGCTGTTTTTTTTTTCTAGTGGTTTTTCTTTTCCTTTTAATAAAGATCAAGACAATGTTACAATTTGCTTGAATAGACTTTTAGTTACATTCTTTTGACTGTAAGACCACTTGAGACAATGGAAATGGAGCTGAGTCCATCAGACTCAATTTAAATGATCTAGTTCTGTTTTCTAACACTTCTTGTCAAGTGAATAATATAAGGAGAGGGATTCATGAAGACGCTGTTTCCCTGCAGGAAACGCCAGGGGTAGACCAGAGACGGCAACTACCACCATCAACTATCACTGAACTTATTTCCTTTGCCACTAGAGGTACAAAGAGGAAAGTTGTAATCCTTATCTGTAAAGACAATGCAAGATGTTTGATATTAGTGAACAGATATTTGATCAATAAAAAGCCTGAGGTGGGGGAGCTATGGCTCGATGGGTTTATCTCTTGCAGCTGTATAGTTCACAAGATAATAACTGACCCTAATCCCGAAGATGTGCTAATTTGAATCACTACTAAAATAATTTTTTTCTTGTATGCCTAGCTTTTCTCAAAGAGTCAACACCTAATGAGACTTTTGTCAGCATTAAAATGCAGCCAGTAGGTGTGTGTTAGACTCTGTCAACCCCAAGCTGTCACTCACATGGTGGAGCAGTCTTACTAGTAAGATTGCAATAAGACCTATGCATGAGGGCCAATTCATTTAGATGTTTACTGGGTAGTCTCACACCTATTGGAATAATCACCTACAAGTAAATATTACATAAAATGTTGCAGTGGTTTTTAGTGTGTGTGTTTGTTTGTGTGTGTGTGTGTGTGTGTGTGTGTGTGTGTGTGTGTGTGTTTGGAAGCTGAGTGTGTGCCAGCCTGGCCATCACTGAATGGCTTTTGTTTTTTCTCGGAAACTAATGACACATTTTTTTCTTTACATTCAGTTGGAGAACTAAACTCCGAAACAAACTTAGATCAAGACCAAAGTTATCCTAAGACTCCTGATGATGGGCCATTTAAAAGTGACAAATGTGCCATTCTGTTTTCTAGACTTTGCCAAGAGTCTGAAAAAGGTCTGAGCAAGCTCAGAAGGAATTCTAAGGAGGAGCTCCTGGGATGTGGAGACACCATTTCTACTTACACCTTCCATCCTTGGTGCTGAAGCTCTGGCCCTGAGTGTTTCTTTTCCTTAGGAGAGAGAACCACTGGTTTTTGGCCGCTGGGCAGTTCTGCAGTGACAGCCAACCACTCATGCAGGGGGCAACTGCAGGTGCAAGCATTGCCTGCCTGATAAGGCAGGAGAGACCTTGTCGCTCAGTGTTGTGTGATTGTTAATTCTGTGATTGGCAGTGCTATTATGCTTCCAAAGGAGGATAGAGGGGAAGTTGGCATGAGCTAATGCCCTCATTTAAGGAGAGGAACCACAGTTCCTTCAGAGGCCAAAATAAACCGCAGAGGAGACCCCCCAACCCCACCCCAAACCAAACGCCATGGGTGTAGTGGCTGGAGCTCCAGATTCTTCAGGACATATCAGATAGGAGGTGGGGGTATGGTAGTTTTCCAGTCAGAGAGCCAGACTTGAGGACGTGGATGCGATCCCTGTGCAAGACTCTTGCCAAATGTCCCTCTCGTGGCTGCTGAAACCCCGAGGAAGAGCCTACATGCTTGGGCAGAATCCTCCAAGCTCCAATACAAAGCCATCTCCCTGTCCCCTTTATTCATTTCCACTGGTTTTTCTGTGAGCCTATGACAGGAGGAAGAAACTAATCACAAAACCTGATCATAAAATCCGTCCTATACTTGAAGACAGCTATTAAATATTCACTCAGCAAAGGTCTGCTTGCATCCTTTAAAACAAAAGGGATTCCCCACGCCCACCGTCCCCACCCCTGGGACCAGCGCTGACCATCCCGAAAGTTGTCACTGCCCTATGTTGAGGGCGAAGTTAGCGAATCCGGAGCTGCGAGTCTTAACTTGGGGGAGGGGGCGACAGGCAGGGCGGGGTGCGGTGGGGAGCGGCGAGAAGGAGGGACTTGAGGGAAGGACACTGCCCCCTGCTTCATCGAGGTCATCGCCGAAACCGCCTGAGCCGGTCGGGCTTGAGGCGGGAGGCCCGGGAGGGGCGGGCGAGGGCTCCGCAGCCGCCGCGGGGTGCCAGGCTCCGTACCTGGCGGGCCGGGCGAGCCTCGCAGGCCGGCGACCGGGGCGTGGAGGGTGTGAGCGCGCGCGCCCCTCCGTGCTCGCACAGCCTCGCGCGCGTCTCGGGGGAGAGGCTCCGGCGACAGGCGCCCCGGGAGCCCGCAGCTCGGTCCCGCCCGCCCTGAGGAGCTTTGTGCGGCCGCGGCGGCTCCGAGTCCCACCTGCTGGCGGCGGAGGGACGAGGAAGGGGAAGAAGGAGGCGAGGAGGAGGAGGAGCGGAGCGAGGCGGCGCCAGCCCTGAGCTCCCGCCGGCGCCCACCTCCGGGGGCTCGGCGGTCCTGCACCGGCCTGCTCGGGTCCCCCGGCCTCGCGGCCACACCGCGCCACCGCGGCTGCAGACACCC
>JAQHUG010000315.1:340358-362633 GCA_028555095.1 Dicrostonyx torquatus
CCCTGCAGAAGCTTCTTGGGCACTAGCTGCCATGATGGATGTGTGGATGAGAAAATCATGAATCATGTGTTTTTGTTTTGTTTGAGATTATTAAGTGCCGTTGTGAAGCCTGGGGTGTGATCTATGGCTGGCGTCCGGGGTATGAGCTATGGCCACAGCCATCACTTTTTGCCCCTGTGCATGCTAGTGCCAAGGGAAACCGATTGTGCTGGATCAGGGAAGGAAGGTGCTATGAGGACAGAAGCCAGTGGAGGTGGCAGGAAGGAAAGGAGGAAGTGGCTTAAGAAGATTGGGAGGGGATAGGAGGATCGTTGTGTTTCTGAGCTTCATTGAACAGGAGATCCCAGGGACTGCTAGGGACTTCTCAAGGGATTGAAGTGTAGATAGTGGCCATGTGTGTGGAGAGGAGAGTAGGAGTTCCTCCCACAGTGGAGGAGGGGAGCATGAGACTGGAGAAGGCAAGATGTAGGATCCTATGCCAGGATAAAGTTCAAACTATTTATCTGGTATGTGGAGTTGTCCAAGGATGAGTGATTAGATTCTATTTGTCTCTTAAAAAGGTTACCTGGAGAACACAGAGGGAAACTGTGAAGGGGTAGGGTCTCGGGAGAGTCAGGGGAAGGAGCAGGCTGCTGCCTTGATTTAGTGATCTTTCTCTGTCTCTCCTCTCCCTCTATCCCTCCTCTCTCTTTCTCTCCATCCCCCTTTTCTCCATACCTCTCCATATCACTCCTCTCTTTATCTCCAACCCCCTTTCCTCCCTCTCTCTAACCCCCTCTGTTTGTCTCTATGTCACTCTCCTTATACCCCCTCTGAGACAAGGTCTCTCTATGTAGCTCTAGCTGCCTTCAACCCTGTCTCTATAGGGGACCCAAGACTGTCACAATGAAGGACCACCAATGTGGCTGTTCACCAGTCTGCTTATAGTGCACCAGGGATTGCCATTCTCGCTCCTTTTATTATATGAAATTCACGCACTGTCTGATCATCAATGAAAAATAGCTACTGTTCTATATGTATGTGTTAAAACTAACTTCAGATTTAGGTGACTTTGTGGCACTGAAAGAAAAGACCGATAGCAGCATATTTTACAAAAGTACCTTCCTTCCTGGTAGCACTAGCTGTTATGACTGTCACACTCTGAAAACACCTGACTGATCTAGGAATAGTTATAGCTTACTTCCCACTTTGGACTCAGGGCCAACTAGCCAGTGGTTATTTCTCAGCATTGTCCTGGGCAGACAGCCCCTGGTAACTCTGATTTTTCTCATTTGTAAAGTAAGGGCACTTCTTGGCATGTTTATGGCTGGGGTGGTGTCCAGAAGTGAACGACTGGACATCACGTGGTGGGAAGTTGGCAAAGACTCAGGCTCTTGACGGACATTTGCATATTAGTAGACCATCTTAAAATGGGGGGTATTATTTGAGTTACCTTTGTTTCATAAAAAGAATAACATCATTAAAAAGCTTAACTATTAGTCTTCCAAAATAGGCCAAGTAGTGGTGGCGCACGCCTTTAATCTCAGCACTTGGGACTCAGAGGCATGTGGAACTCTGTGAGTTCAAGGTCAGTCTGGTCTACAAAGTGATTACCAGGATAGCCAGAGCTAAACAGAGAAACCCTAGCTCGAAAACCAAATCAAAAACAAACAAAAATTTCCCTCTTGAGCCTCTAACCACTGCAGCCGTGTCAGAGAACGGTATGTGTCTGACAACTAATGCAGCCTGTATATCTAAGATGCAGTACATGCGGTGGTTGTTAGCTCTCTGCCTGCGGCATCCTTGGCTGCAGGGTAAAGTCCAGCTCAAATGCTGAGAGCATGCTGCTTCCTACCGCTGACTCCAGTTCTCTCTAGTACGTTCCCTGGCCTTAGTCCACTATCCCATCACCATCACATTGAAACCATGCTCATAACTTTTTTAAGTAAGGAAAAAGTTTTTGCTGATCTCTGCTGCTACTGCCTTACATATACAATATAAAACAAGGCCCAGACTCCTGGTGCTTACGGCACTGTGACTACAGAATCAAGTAGATAACACAGATATACCCTTTGAAATCGGTCACATAGAAAGGAGCAGCATCCGCTGCACACACGTCGACTGTTGTAAAGCCGGAGAGTGGGACGTTTTCCCGGCACCTGAGAGGTTCCTTCCTGCCTGGCTCTAGGCCGCCAGCCAGCTTATGCCCAAAATAACCACAAGACAATTATATTAATTTAAATTCTGTCTGGCCCATTATCACTAGCCTCTTCTTGACTAACTCTCACATCTTATTTCAACCCATTTTAATAGTCCGTAAGTCACCACAAGGTAGTGGGCTTACCAGGAAGATACAGCATGTCTGACCCTGGCGGCTTCATGGCGGCTCTCTTGCTGACCCAGTCTTCTTCCCAGCATACTGTTCTCTTTTCCCCACCTATCTAAGTCCTGCCCTATCAAAAGGCCCAGGTAGCTTTCTTTATTAACCAATGAAAGTAACACAAAATATAGAAGAACTCTCCTACATCAGTCGACATTTGGCTGAGACTAAATTCCCTCTGCAATGCAAATGCCATCCTTGTTATTGCAGAAAGTAATGTCACTGCTTTTTATTTTTTCTATCTGAGCCTGTGATAACACTGCCTTTTTTTTTGGTCATAAACACATCATTTATGTGGAATGTCCTTGGTGGCGATCCTAAATATAATACCCAAATTTAACTTCGAGATTGGTGTCACATCGGGACTGCACACTCCTGTTGTCCTTTTTACACGGTCTGTGGAGGGACTATTTTAGTCAGCCAAGGGTGGTTGAACTGTTGTCAAACAGCACAATGAATTGTGGGGCAAGTCACCCTCTGGGCTGGCCTGTCCCTGTCTCTTTCCCATTTGGTGAGATGCATCCACCAATCACAGATCAGCATGAGAACATTTCAGATGGCAGCGGGAATCTCTTCGTCAGTCTTCATTTCCATCTACTTATTTAAGCAGGAGTAGCTAACATGTACCCTGCCCAGAGACGACACTTAAATAAGACTCTGGCACAGCACCTGTACACAGTGGAGATCCTGAGATCAGTGGCATTGGGAGGAGCCTGCAAAAAATGTACACACTACTCTGAAGGTAGAAAAAGGAAACAGTTTTGGCAACTGCTTTTGCCTCATCTGTAAACCCTGTTGCTGTTGAAAACGGGATCCGAACCTGTCAATCAAGAGCACATCAGTCCTGCTTACAAACTCTTCTCTGTTTTCCCTCACTTCTCAGAGCTGTCCCTCTCTCCTGTCCCAAGATGGTGCCCATGTGGAGGGGACAGCTCAGTGTCCAGTGATGCTGGGAGAAGGGCACTTCATCCCTTAACTGTGTGACCCTCACTGGGTCCGATGCTCTGATTTTCGCATGCTTGAAACCTGGGCACTGTGTCCTGATATTTACTCAGTTGAGTCTCTTCCCTCTTACTCTTTTGGATGTCACCCTGGCAGATGATTTGCTCTTCCTGGACCTTATCATTTTGTCTGCTTGGGATATGTTAGTCTGTGACCTTCCACAGGCCTTCCTGCATACCTTTCCCGTCAGCATTTCTGTCTCCCTCTGGGGAGCCAGAACATCACTGTTTTGAGGTGTCACCAGCACAGATGTCACCGCTCTTTCAGCCCATTGCCACATTGGATAGTGCACGTAGGGGACCTGCATGCTAGATGGCGGTGTCTTTGGCCACTGTGCTCTCTAATTTGCTCAAAATTTTGCGGGAATTGGTTTGTCCTTCCTTTCCCACCTGTGAAGAAAATCTGAAGCTTTTAGGATGTATAACGTCTGATCTACCAGCTCCCACCTTTTCTTTCTTTCCTGCCCTAGATCTGGAGTGATCTAAGTGACTTAAAACTTCAACTGGAGGAGACAGGGAGCAAAAGGGTGAAGGAATGGTGAAAGGAAAGAAATTCCTGTTTCTGTGTAAAGAGACCTCTTCTCTGAAGAGCCAAAAGAAATGGATCAGCAGCCCAGAGATGACGCTGCTTGGAGCTGGCACGCGGTTCCCCCTCAGTACATTTTGCTGGCCAACCTTGCACACTAGCCTTTCTTGATTCTTCTCCAGCAGACATAGGCACAGAAGTACAGACATGTTTCGCCTCAGAGTTAGCACTGTGGGACTCCTAACAAACACTAATATTTTGTTCTGAGATAAGAGTCTCACTCTGTGGTCTAGACTCTCTAGGAGCTTGCAGTGATCCTTCTGCCTTAGCCTCCCAAGCAAGCACTGGTCTTACAGATAAAAACCACCGTACTTGGTTTGATAGCAATGCTGTTTTTAAAAGGCTCCCCTTAAATTTCAAATGAAGAGTCACAGAATAAGTCACCAGGTATCCTCCAGATTTCTTCTTGTATGGGTTTAAAGAATCAATCAATCAATCAGTCAGTCATCATCATCTTCTTCCTCTTCCTTTTCTTCCTCCTCCTCCTCTTTTCCTTCTCTCCCTCCTCCTCTTTCCCTTCTTTCCCCTCCCTTCCTCCGTGCCTTCTTCCTTCTCCTCTTACTTCTTAGACTATTCAAGGATTATTGTCTTTGATTTCCCTATTTTTTGAATACAGAATATAGCAGGCCATATGAAAATCTTGTACACAGTTTGACAGGATAAATTATTAGAACTTAGGTGTTTTTTGGTTCAATTATCACTTAAAATATAAAGAATGTGGTTTTTAACGTATTGGTTCACTTAAAAATGGCAACAAACCATTACACAGTGACATGGAAGACACCCTTTGTGTGTTCTGTGTTGAACCTGTGAATCCTTTCCCGTCTTGCTATCTCATGATGTCTAGTGTTTATATCTTACTGATGTTCACAAATTCCACCTGGAAAGATTGAGAGGAATGCATGGCTCGCCTGAAGAAGACAAAATTAGTTACAGGAATTTCTACCTTGTTCTTTTCAGAAGCTTCGGGATTATTAACTAAAAGAGTGGCATTCAAAATTGGGTTTTTCAGCAGAATTTAAGTGTTTCCTTTTCAATGTATAATTTTCCAGTATGGGAGCCCATTTTCATCAAATGAAACTCTCAAGTAAGGCAATATAAATTTAGCTTCTTTGTCAGTGTTTCACTTTGCCCCTGTCATTTGAGTTATGAGAGGGAATGCACGAGGCTAGAATCAGACACCCGTAGGGCTGCCGCTGCCGGGAACAAATCTCCTCGGTTTTGCCAGTGATCTTGTGTGTGGCTTTACAGAGGGGAGCCCTGCCATAAAAGTGTAACCTGTTTCCTCCCACCCACAGCCATGTGAAGTCAGTGACTGCACTGACTCAAACCTTACCCTAGTAATAATCCTACTGAAAAAAAGAAGAGGGGGCAGTGTATTAGTTTGATCAGGGTGCTCTGGTAGACTGGGTAAGTTAAGCAGTAGAAATGAATTTCTTTACAGATCGTGAGGCTGAGTTTATTATAAATGGAAGCAATGGAGAGGGTAGGGGTGCAGGGAGAGGGAGAGGCTGACTCTGCAGTCTCTTGTGTGTCTTCTTAGGAGGACATTGATCCTATTAGATCAGCGTCCCACTCTTAAAACTCTGATTAGCCTTAATTCCTTTCTTAGAGACTGCATCCCTGAATAAAGCCACACTAGAGGGTTAAGCATGTGTGTGGATTCTGAGTGAATACAGATACTCAGACAGCAATGAGCAGGAACAGAGATTAGTCAGTGGTTTTTATTATGTTTCTGTAACTTTTATCTTGCAATGTCTGCAAGCTACTACTAATTTTAAACAAAAGTATCTGGTTTTAAAAATGTGGTCTCTGTTTGTTCTCTTTTTTCATGCTTGTGTGGTATGTGTGTGTGGGTGGATGGGGTGATGGGAGGGTGTGTGTGAATGTGTGCATGCGTGTGTTCATATGTGTGTGGATACACTTGTGTGTGGGGGTGCACATGCATGTGTGTGGAGGCCAAGGCTGATGTGTGTCTTCCTCAGTCTCTCTCTGCTGTATTTGCTGAAGGAAGGTCTCTCAGTTGAACTTGGAGCTCATTAATATTAGTCTAGCTAGCTAGGTTGTTCCAGGGATCCGTTCTCTGCCGGCCTACTGAGGATTAGAACTCTGGCTTTCACAGTTGTATTTTGGTTACAAATATTTTAACCCCTAAGTCATCTCCCTAACTCTGACTTCTCATATTTTTTATTGATGTTTGTTCTCATTGTGCACCTATCCTCTTCCATTTAGATATGTTAGACATGTCTGCTTTAATCAATAGTGTTCAAGGATTGATGATCTGTGACCCCCGTGGTCAGGATGCAGAAGTTGGGGCTTCCCCTTGTTATATGAACCTCATGGAACCACCATGCTGGGAGGAATCCCTTTTGCATTGCCAGGTTGCATTTTCTCTAGGTGGCAGTTCTGGATTCTGGTCTTCTGAGGCCAGGTACTAGGCCAGGTGTCAGTGAGTCTTTAGAGGGATTGGGATCCCTGGTTGTTGAGTCACCTCAGGTATTGGCCTTCATATGGAGGGTCTGTGATGTGGGATTCACCTTTGTATGCTATGAATATATTTTACTACCATTGGTTAATAAAGAAGCTACTTTGGCTTATAGAATATAAACCAGGGTAGAATATAGGTAGGCAGGAAAATTAAACTGAATGCAGGGAGAAAGAATGCAGAGTCAGGGAGATGCTATGTAGCTGCCAAAGGAGAAAGATGTCAGAATCTTACCGGTAAGATTTGCATTGCCTCGTGGCAATGCAAAGATTAATAGAAATAGGTTAATTTAAGATATATAGGAGCTAGTTAGAAATACACCTGAGCCACCGGCCAAACAGTGTTGTGATTAATAGAGTTTCTGTTATTCAGGTCTGAGAGGCTGGGAAACAAAATACAGTCTCTGGCTACAGTTCCGGACATTGTGGACTAGCCATTTTTATAGCGATCTCCTTTCTTCCTGACCTGTACAATCTCTGAGCTCTGGAAGATGGCAGTTCCATTTTGGTTAGATTTGTTGTATAGCAGGGATACTAGAGTTGATGTTGGGGACCCCTATCTGGGGACTCTATTTCTAGCAGTCAGTTCATGCAAATATAATTTAGGGGTCACTTAGGTTTAGTAATAAGTCTTAACACTTCCTTGCAGGCTGGGAAGTTTAAGATCAAAGTCAGATTTGCTGAGGATTGTTTCCTGCTTCCGAGGTGGCACTGGTTGCTGTGTCCACATGCGACCGAACATAGGAAGGCAGAAAGCAGTGATCCCTCCAAACACCTTCATATGACAGCAGAGTCCGCGTGACTTAATTATCTGCCAGGGGTCCATATCTTAATAATGTCACACTGTGAGACATATGAGTGTTGGAGAGATGTTCACATCTCTGCCCACGTGCAGTTCCAACATGTGAGTGTTGGAGAGATGTTCACATCTCTGCCCACGTGCAGTTCCAACATGTGAGTGTTGGAGAGATGTTCACATCTCTGCCCACGTGCAGTTCCAACATGTGAGTGTTGGAGAGATGTTCGCATCCCTATCCACATGCAGCTGATGCTGCCTACCATCCTGAACAGAATCCTCTGAGTCCCCAGTCTCCTTGGTTAGCTTCCCTTCCCAGTCTTACTCTAATGGAAACAGTGCTGTCACTCAGGCTCAGTCTTTCTGCTCCATGGTTTCTTAGTCGTGTCTCATTGCCCTTCTTCTTTTTACAGCCACCCTGTAGGTAAGTTACTCATGTCTGTGACCACATCCTGGGCTGTCAGTTCTCAAAGGCAGCCCTGTAGTCTTGGAATGTCTTTCTAGATGCTTTTTAGAAGGTGTGAGGTCAAAGCATTTCTGTTCCAGCATCAACACTGCTGCCTTTGCATGTGTGTTGTGTCATGAGTGCATACTGTGGATTATGGGGACATATGGCATATAGGGACACTTTTATTCTAGCAGCAAGAAGAGTTGTACATGTAGATGCTTGCATTTCAAATGTTTCTACTTTAGTAATTACCGTCATGCCAAATACGTTTACAATTGAGATAATCAAAAATTTGTCTATGTGGGTTCTTAGTACTTTAAAGTTGTCTGTGTAGAGCATGAAAACTGATGTCCTAGAACTTGTCATTGTCCAGAGCTCTACTCTTTCATCTTGTTTTCAGCTGTCCTGTTCTCAGTAAGTACCAGTCTTTCTTTTCCTGACTCCTATCCTCTTCCAATCCTGTAGAGCCTCAAGTCCACAGCCCCTCCCACCACGTACTGCACTGCAATCACTGCTTCTCTGTGCAGCTTTGATGTGTTTGCACAGGAGCGGGACCGTGAGCTAGCCTGCTGATGTTTCTCATGCATCTGTGTGCTGCACACACTCATGTTTATGAGTAATGGAAGCTGAGGGCAGGGTTTGTATCTGTTTTGTTACTGTGGAATCCTCATCGTTCAGAATAGTTCTTAGTAAGTCCATAGAACATGCTCAGCAAACATCTGTCCAATGAGTGAAATATCTAAGTCCCAGAGGTAAGAGGCAATGTTCCAGCTCTTCATTTAAACAAGGAAAGGTCTAAGGTAGTGGCATGGTGAGGATATTTGGAGAGGTGAGAAGCAACTTGGGTGTTCCTAAGGCCATTGGGGCCGTAGAATGTGTCCAGTGGTATCATGAAGAGAAAAGAGGGATCTTCAGATGCCAGGGCGAGCATGCTCACAGATGTGCTTCCATTATTCTCCAGTTCGTATTTGAAGTCTTAAGCATCTTGATTCCAGTGGAAGATAACCAGGACCGATTTTGGTACTATATCACTGACTTTCTGTGCTAGTTAGTTTGGAATGTCAATTTGACCTGACATAGAATCATCAGGGAATAGAACCCTAATGAGGAATTATCTAGATCAAGTGGGCCTGTGGCTATGCCTGTGGGGAGATTGTCTTGATTGTTAATTATTGTAAAGACCTATGCCAAATTCATGTGACATCACTTCATGGCTGGGAACTGTGGAAGAGTGAGGAACGCTAGTGACTCAAGCAAGCAGGCAGCAGGAGCCATTCTTTGCTCTCTGCCCTTGACTGGGAATGTGATGGGACTCGCTGCTTGAATTCAGGCTTTGCCTTCTTCCCAATAACAGACTGTAACCCAGAGCAGTAAGCCAAATGAACCCTCTCTTCCAGAAGTTATCTTTTCTAGCATATTTTACCACAGCAATAGAATGACTGAAACTGCAACTCACCCTCTAGTTTGAGGAAGAATTGGGAAGCTAAATAAACCCTACACCAACATCTGGGAGGGGCAGATGCATGGGGTATCTTATCCACCGTTGTTGCACCACACACTCGTCTTTAGAAAATGCCCCTTGATGATGAAAGCTGCAAAGACTTCCAGCTAAAATGTAGCTCTGTTAATGGTGCAGCCAATGCTTTACGGCCGGGCCGCGAGGGAGGAGTGCTTAGCAGGCGAAGGTTCCTCTGAGAGAGGATTGCTGTGTCAGTGATGGTGACACAGTCTCCGGATTTACGTCTCTGCTGCCCACCTCTCACAGTGCAGGGCACAGTATGGATGCTCAGCCTTTGCTAGGTGAATAGAAAATTAGATAAAACGAGCGGGCATTGTGCGAAGTGGTGGCAGGAAAGGAACAGGCTTCATCTTCTTCCCATGCATAGAGAGAAAACGATGCAAGGTCAAGGGTACAGCATATATGGGGAACATTACTAATAAACTATATTATCTAATTGATTTAGGAGAAAATATTTTTGTTGATATTACTCATAGGACTTCAAAACTAGGCCAAAAGCAAGATGACTTTGAAAGCAAGGCTAAAGTAGTTTACATATTTCTTCAACTATACTCTTTGTGTTTCATTCTTGGATCTTAGAAGATAGCTGCAGGCATTATCTGTCTAACAGCCTCCTCTGGCGCTGAGGTTGGCTTTACCAGTGTATAATAACATGCCAGTAAAATGAAGATTAATGTAGTTTGTACTATTTTTTTCTAAGCCAATTCAACATGCTCTATTCACTCTGGAATGAAATAGAAATGGCCTTTAATTGAATAATTTATTTGCTGTTTGTTTGTTTTTTGAACATCAAACACAAGAAATAAGTATTTAATTAACTACTTTGCTTAAAGCATAGTTATAGAGAAACCTATTAGAGTATCTGTAAAATTATCTATATGTATATATGTATGTATACATTATCTATGTAATTTAGAATGTTACATAGCATTGTCCCTTCATTTGAAGGCCGTAGTTCATATGTTTATACATTCTTAGCCACACCATTTTTCTATTTAGATACAGTTGATTACATGGTGGATAATCTCAAATTTCAGTGTAATCATAAATCTTACTTAGATTAAGGTGTCAGCATAATTGGCTAGCTGTTCTCTCCATCAGAGCATCTCTTTAACAAGTTTTCCCAGGCTCCCAGCACTGTATGCTGTCTTTTGTTTGGATGCATGTTAGTGTTCCTTTACTGTCTGAAGTCCTTCATCGTATTTTCTCAGTTTCCTATCCTGTTTCTTTCCAACTTCCATGGTATCTCCGTGTTTTTCCTTCAGCTCCCAGCAATTGGTTTGATGCCTATTCCAAGTCCAGCAGGGCTCAGGCTTTCTTACTACACTTGTTGACTTATTAATCTAATAACCTTCTACACCCCTCCCTGCAGATACTCACCAAGGCTGTCTCCTGGGGGAATCACATGCCTTTCATGGATTCTTCCTCATGAAGCCAGTCAGTTAGGTTTAGGCTGCATGCGGTGGATGATGACATATCCCCTGAGCAAATTTTTACTTTGCGTTATGGGGAAGAAACTTGGCTCTACCGCAGGACAAAGACTCTGGCTTTTGTCATGGACCTGGGCTTGAATACTAACTCTGTGGCCTTGGGCAGCCCTTTGATCTTTCAAGTTCTTGCATAGATGACCTGTAGGAGTGCACACCTCCATCTTTCGTGTAAAAACACCTGCCCGCAGTTGGTACTCAGCAAAGGTAGGGAACTGTGGAAGAGTGGAAGTAGACGTACATGCACTAGTGTAATACTATATACAGTTGTGGACTAGGTATCCTAGTATTGCTGATGGTGCAATGACCTGAAGACTGCTTACAGCAGGTTCCAGAGTGTTCGCTCACGCTAGTATCTCATCAGGAATGGGGCAGATGTTCCCTAATCTCTCTTGCTAAAGTAGATGTTTGACAATGAAGGAACCATTCATTAAGAGCAACTAAAGAATGATTATGAATGTAACTCAAAAACTCATGCAAGTTACTTTGTGTGAAATGTGAGGGCCCTCAACACCGTAGAATATTGCACACATGAATAAAAGGGCTGTTTTTACAGGCTCTGCTTATCCTGCTGCTGCTAAGTGGCTCAGCCTGACATCAAGCTCTCTGTTCAGTTTTCCAGTTCTCTGCTGCTGCTGTCCCTGGGATGGAGCGAAAGCTGCAGGAGGCTTTCCGTTTATGGTAAAGCAGGACAATAAAGGTGCCAAATGAGCTGTTAGCTTTCAGCACTGGAGGACCTGCAAAGATGCAAAGATTTGGATCTTATTTCAACATTTCAATTAATGTTTCCAGATAAAAACAACATGAGGCAAAAACCAATCTAGGAAACAGGAAGTCTGGCACAGCTGCTGTCTGAGCTGAGGTCTGGGAGAGCCCTTTTGCCTGTTCAGATTCCCTGGTCTACTGATATCATTTATTATTTATAATCATTAGCAACTTCATTGCTCCCTGAGCCACTGATAGTAAAGTCTGTCTCTCTGACATCACTGTGATCCATGGCTATCTCGTCTGAGCTGAGTCTCTGAGCACGAAGAATAGGGATGCTTGCCTGGGAGCTCTGGATTTGCTCCTGAGATCAGAGCTGACCACCTTGCCCAGATGGCTCTCAGTCACAATCACAGCCAAATTAAGGAGCCTGCTGCCGGTCTATGGGAGTTCTACACGTCATTGAAATCGTTGGAATTATGGTGCCAGTTAGTTCTTTTTACCACAGCATGCAGACGTTCAGTGGAATGTTAAACCATCTAGTGATAAACTAGTGTCCAATGAGCAAGGCTGCGAGGCAGCAGGTGATCAGCACCCTCAGGGCCCCAGGTGCTGTGAGCTGCCTTAGCTTTTGGTGTTTGGCTTCGGTGCCAAGTCATGCTGTTCTGCCATCAGGCTCTGCTTGCTTCCACTTACAGTTCCTGGCCCATCGTTTTCCAGCATCCTTAACTTTTTGCCCATACCTCAGCCCAAGCCCTCTCAATATGCATGAATGTTTCCTGCCTGCTTCTTGACCCCTCCAGATACTGGAATTTCTTCTGTATTTTAAATGCAAACCTTGTCCAGTCAATATTTTCCCTGGAAGCCAGAATGCTGACTTATTTTCATTTTACTTATTTATTCATTTATTTTCTGGTGATTGACATCTTTTCTAGTTCCCCACTATCTGTCTAAGCACCCCAGTCAAGATCTGTCCTTAGCTTCCATTCTATTGCCTGTGAAAACTGGAGCCACCGAACTTTGGCAAGTAGGTTTTTTGGGGAAGATAAAGTCATGTTCGGCAGCTAATTCCATCACAAATCTCCTTTGCAGCCGAGGCATCCTCCTCCGGGATGCAGCTCTGAAGACGCTTAGAGAAACACGGCCAAAGACAGCGGTAGAGGGTAGGGTTTGGGCCTCGAAAAGCAATAGTAAGAGCACACATTGGTCCTCTTCACCCAGAGGAGTGCCAGTTCTGTGTAAGGGTTGATTCTGAGCCTTCTCAGTGATTCCTCTGTGTTCCCGTGGTGCCAATCTAATCAGAGTCTTGATTCTCTACTCTGAAGCCTTGGGCCTGTCCTGAAAGCGCTGTTTTCTCTAATTGATCTAATTCAGCACTTACTGAGGGCCAACTATACGTCCTCTGCTGTGGTACTCGCCAGAAACAAATCAGCCAGCACTGACCTTGAGAAGCCTATTACACCGCACGGTGAACGTTTCATCAAGTTGGGACTAAAGTCAATCGTCATTTTTTTTAGCTTAGGCCTAAAACATATCTAACAGGGATTTATTCTCTTTCCACTCTAAATAGTAAAAGGACCCTACAGGTAAAGAAGGAAGGTGTGAGTATATTTTTAAAGGCATGTGTGTGAGAGAAAATAGTGTAAGTTACATGGAAATTTAATAGTCTTATATGTTGACACTTGCCTTAAACAGAATTAAAAGGCAAATGGTAAGCTAGAAGGAATATAAAAGACAAAATTAAATATTCCGTATAAAACAAGCACATAGTGGCACTTAATAAGTCATTGGGCCAATGAATGAATGAATGAATGAATGAATGAATGAAATAGAAGCAATAAGGAATTCAGCCTCACCAGTAGAATAAAATAAAAAGATGTGAGCCTGTGACACAGGGCACATCACTCCCAGGTACACACACACACACACACACACACACACACAGACACACACACACCCCATAAAAATAATAAGTATAGTAATTTTTTCCTTATTGGAAAATACTTTTAAAGATTCTGTTATCATTTTATTAATAATTGACATTATTTCATTTAATTTAAACAATCCTTCATCTGCAGTTGATACTGTTGCCTTCAGTTCATCCATAAGCACAGGACTTCAAGAAGCAGAATCATAAAGGATGCTGGGAGGCTAGATCTGGTCCCACCCTTGTCTGGCTACACCGTCCATTCCCTTACCCACCATAGTATTCTTCTTTGTTAAAAGTGTCCTGGAGGAGATTTGATGATATGGAGTGAAGCTGAAGAATACAGTAGTCTGTTCATACGTAACATTCCACATGTGGTCTTCCAAACTTAGTGTGTACACAGAGCAGTGATGCGGGCTGGGGGAGGGCAGTACTTAGCCATGAAGTCTGAGAACTTGGCTGGCCCTTTTCTCTTTTCCCCACTGAACTATTCTCTTCCTCTCTCCTTAGCCTGCACTTTCTCTATTTTCTTCAGTGTGTATGTATGTGTTCACATATATGCATGGACACCTTACTTACAGCACCATATGATACATCATTTATATGTGTGCATATGTAATTGCATGTATCATATGGTGCTGTAAGTAACATTTAAAATATTATCAAACTTGGGCTAAGGAAGTGGCCCAGTGAGTAAGGTGCTTGCTGAGGAATTGAGTTTGGATCTCTAGAAACTGGTAAAATCTGGGCCTGGTGACATGTATCTGTAACTCTAGTGCTGGGGTGGGAGCAGAGATAGGGGGAATCTCCAGATATTGATGGCTGTCCATTCTAAAATTGGTGAGACCCTGTCTCAAGTCATGAAGTAGAGAACCGTTGAGGAAGACAAGTGATGTTGGTCTCTGGGCTCCTCAGACAGCTGCAGATATGCAGCTGCATTCACCCACTAATACACATGACCACACACACACACATACACACAGACACACACAGGCATACACACCACACACACACAGAGATGCACAGAGATACAGACATACACACACATACGAGACACACAGACACATACACATGGACACACCCACACACATAGACACACACTTAGAGACATGCATATATACCTTAAACATACATACTGCCCACAGAAGATATTATTAGTGTTATCGGTTTTGTACATGTGAACATAGCAAATGTTTCATAGAGAAGTGTGACCGAATACCATGTGTTGAGGGACTAAGAGTATAGAGGAGTTGAGCAAATAAGTGGTAGGGCCAGAAAACAGGACACCTGAAGACTTGGTGCAGATTTAGAATTATGCTCAATATTAGTATTTAAAGATTCAGATAACTATTTCTTGTTTATGTGTGATTAGAGAGATTTCTTATTACTTTATAAATAATACCAATAAACATTTTCACTTCCTCCCTCCTCCCACACATCCTCTCCTTCTTCCCCACAAAAGCCAGTACATGCAGTAGAGATAAATCCCAGTGCCATTATCATTGGCTTCTCAATCTGCCCCAATTGTCAGACACATTCAGAGAGTCCAGTTTGATTCCATGATCATTCAGTCTCAGTCCAGTTGGATTTGGTGAGCTCCCGTTAGCTCAGGCACACTGTCTGAGTGGGTGGACCAGCCCCTCGTGGTCCTGACTTCCCTGCTCATATTCTCCCTCCTTCTGCTCTTCAACTGGACTTTAGGAGCTCAGTCCAGTGCTCTGATGTGGATGTGAGTCTCTGTCTCTATCTCCATCCATTGGACGAAATTTCTATGGTGATGATCAAGATAGTCATCAGTCTGACTATGGGACAAGGCCAGTTCAGGCACCCTCTCCTCCACTGCCCAGGGTCCTAGCTGGGGTCATCCCTGTGGACTCCTGGGAACCCCTCCAGAGCCAGGCCTCTTGCCAGCCCCAAAATGGCTCCCTCAATTAAGATATCTCCTTCCCTGCTCCCATATCGTCCTTCCTCCATCTCAACCATCCCACTCCCCCAAGCTCTCCCCAATCCTCCCCTTCCCCACTTCCACCAACTATGTTCATAGCAGCATTATTTGTAATAGCCAGAACCTGGAAACAACCTAGATGCTCCTTAATGGAAGAATGGATAAAGAAAGTGTGACACATCTACACATTAGAGTACTACTCAGCGGTAAAAAACAATGACATCTTGAATTTTGCATGCAAATGGATGGAATTAGAAAACACTATCCTGAGTGAGATAACCCAGACCCCAAAAAATTTATATGGTATATACTCACTCATTAGTGGATTCTAGCCCATAAACAAAGGACATTGAGCCTATAGTTCATGATCCTAGAGAAGCTAAATAATAAGGTGAATCCAAAGAGATTTTTATTTATGCATCTGATTTTCCTTTCTTTTTTTTTTTATGTGTATTGGTGTTTCACCTACATGCATGTCTGTATGAGGGTATGGAATTGTCTGTAACAGGAGCTACAGACAGTTGTGAAGTGCCATGTGGGTGCTGGGAATTGAACCCGGGTTCTCTAGAAAAGCAGCCAGTGATCTTAAACTGCTGAGCCATCTCTCTAGTCCTTCATGCAGGTTTCTTTTCTTTTAAAAAGGGCTTCCCGGTGTTGTGGAAGGTCTGCCGAAGCAGGCACTCCATAGGTCCTGCTTTGGGAGAAGTAGGTGGATGGTAGTGTTAAGAGTCTTTGAGTCCTTTATATTAACGTTGGTCCAATAATTCACCTTCTAGGATTTAATCCTCTATAAATAATTCTATATTCTGGTAAAGGTTTATCCTCCAAGATATATAGGATTGCCTACAGTTGTGGAGAGTTGAACGTAACCTAAGCATCCAGTGTTCCTGTCATAGTCAGTGATGCAATAAATTTCTTGTTGATGAATTAGCCAGCAAATAGACAGAGAGCGCCTGGGCAAGCTATGCTATGAAAATGGCGATATAGCTTGAAAATGAGAGGGGCTGGGGAGAGGCTAAGGTACTAACAGTCCAGAACACCTGATTTTGGATTCCTAGTGGCCCTGAAGGTGTAGCATGATGGCACTGGGTTGTTACCTTAGTGATTGGGGGGTGGAGCTGGGCAGATCCTCAGCACAAACCAGCCAGTGAGTCCAGCCTAATCGATGAGGTCACACTTAGGGGGAGAGAGATGCTCTTTAAAGACAAAGAGCAACTGAAGAAGACGTGATGCCACACGCATGTGTGCACACACACCTGCATGAACAGATGCAGTCACACTCATGTCACACAGATATAGGGACATTGAGTAAAGTGAATAAGACAGAAGAGCTGGCAGGAAGTGCCTGGAAATATCCTGGTGCAATTAGATCGTGGGGTATCTTTTAAAAATGTCTTTGCCATGTTTCCTAATTTTTGTTATCAAAAAATGTGTGGCTTTTTTAGTTAGAAAAATAAGCATAAAATGTAATTTCCATTACTTATTGAATGTTTACAGCATTCTCTTTATGTAGGAAAATCTTATGTCCAAGCTATACAGAAAGTTTAGTAGCTCAATTTAAAATACCAGGATTTGGGATTTTATCATGCCCCTAAAATGCCTTTGGTTTTACTGATATGTTTAAGACTTTTAAGACGTTGCTTTCATTAAAATTCCAGTAGTAAATGGTAATTGTATATTGAACAGATAAAAACTTACATCCAACAGATCAAAGAGTCCAACAATGCCAGTTTGATTAGGCAAATGCACAATTAATAGCCTAGTAATTCTTTAGGCTTTTTTTTTTTTACATTCCATGAAGCGTGCAGTAATATAATTAAAATTGTGAAAATGACTGTTGAAGATAATGGGGTCCCCCCTTTCTCTTTTAAAGTAAGATGAAGGAATTTAAATTTCTACTGAAGCATGATTTCCCACAGTGGAAGATCCCACTACTGTGATTCTAAGTAAGCTTTAATTATATTACACACTTACGTGTAATTGAGTCATGTTTTGATGTATGGATAGTACTTTCAAGTTTAGAAATTGTTTCTACATGTTGTGTTTAAAAATTGAATCAAAATGGAGGATTTTTTGTTTAGATAGTATAATATCATAAAAGATTTTGGTAACACTTTGAAATGTTCACCATAAGCCAGAAATTTTGTTTTGGTTGTGTCAGGAGTGGTCATGGACTATGTGAATGTACTTAAAGTCCAAGCTAAAAATGATTACAGTTAACATAAAATTGTCACGTGAGAGTCAAGTCAGCCTGAGAAATTGTGGGATGCCAGGGAATCACAAGTGCCATGCTCTCCATTGGGTGTGAGGAGAGTCACTCTTCATGTGAAATTCTTACCTGGAATCCTTGAGCTTTCCAGAGTTTGGTTACAGACAGGGGAATGCTGAGCAGGAGAATCCATTGGCTTTCCTCTGCCCATCCCCCAGGGACTGGAGGAGAGCTCTTTGTGGGCAGTGCGCATGTCACATGACGGGGACTCAGGTTGTGGAGCAGTGCGCATGTCACATGATGGGGACTCTGGTTGCGGGCAGTGCGCATGTCACATGACGGGGACTTAGGTTGCTCCATTTGTTGTTTTCTCCAGAAACAAAGGAAGATATTTGCACGTTCACCCAAGTGATCTAAAAATGTTTCAGAAAAGACACTTTCATCTCTGCCCTGTACTTTTGATATCAGGAGTACACCCACAAATCAGGTTTGCTTGTACACATCTCAGGTTCTTGCTGCCTTCTGTGGAGTCTTCCACTTCCGAACCAGCCAGCGAAATGCACACCTCCCTCTCTGTTGCTGTGAGCCACTGCTGACAGCACTGTCTGGTCACCAGCACAGCGTCTGTCCTGCCCTACTGCCGCCGTAGAGTGAACTCGTGCTTGATCTTCTTCATGGAGCAGCCAGTTGTGAGTTGGTACTCGGGATTCTCTTCTGACTTCAAAATTCCAGCAGGTCTCCCACTGGCTCATCCTGATCTTTACTGCCCATGTAATGACCGTGTGCAAAAACGTCCTCTTACCTCATGGTCTCATGGGAACTGCATTCTGTGACAGGCTGTTGAGATGGAAGGGCACCACAACAGAAAACATCTTTCTCAAATAACACTGCATTTCCTGCTAGCTTCTTTGCATTCTGGAGAGCAGGTTAGGACTTTATTTCTTTGAGTCTGCTTGCTTCCATACGGGACTTTGTTCTCCACGCGTGTCCTTATTTCTACCCCAGTCTCACCTCATCCCGGACACGCCTCTATCCCTGTCTCTCTTCTTTGAAAGAGAATCCACAGCATTCTGTTTGCTGTTAAATTAATTATTTAAACAACAACAAAAAGATAAAATATCATGCCGATCCTTCTGGATGTGTTTACGAGATAATGGTAACTTTTCCTAAGCAACACGACTAAGTCTCCTCTGTGCTGAGCCTTGTGTTTTGATTTCTTGGGTGTCATTAAGGCAGGGCTGGGGAAGGACAGACTGAAGATGGCTCATGTCATTAAAATCATGGCTTTGCCATTTCTTAGCTGTGTGACCAAAAAGGGAAGCCTTGGAGGCTTCTGTTCCTCTGCTCACTAGTGTTAGTCTGAGCTGGGCCAGGGTGTGTGTCGTTACAACCGTGCTGTAGTCCAGCTCAGTCTGCCCCTCTGGATGAGGAATTCATTGGAAGAGCTAGGGAAACACCTACTCAAGCCATGCATTTTGATCTGTGACTCTTTGGGTTGCTCTTTTTATACCACCTTGAAGCAGAGTAGTTACATCACCTGATTTGGATTAAAATCTGTTTAGTTTCTAAAGCAGAAACATTGTGACAGTCACTACGGGAGAATTACAAGAAGCTGGTGTCAGTCTGAGCACAGCAGAGTGAGATAAAGAGCAATCGGGATACGGAGAGCACCCGGGACTCAACAGTGATTATGATTATGGCAACAGTTGTGAGATTTTCCCAGCAGCCTTTTTTAGTCCAAAGATTTATCAGCTGAACTTATAGCCACTTAGAAAATCTGTAAGAAGTTTGTTTTTAAAATCAATCCGATATTCTATAAAATGTAAAATTGGGCAAGAAATGGTTGAATGATGCTTCCTTGGGGAATAATACAAGATCAATAAGTGGCAAATCCAAGCAGCTTAATTCCTGATTTGCTACTTTGTACATACAAATCCCAGTTCTCTCCGGATGGAGCAATTTGCATGTGAAATTTAGGGGAAGCTCTTTGGATTAGTCCCTTAGGTGAATGCAGCATGCCTTCCTTCTGCAAAGACATTTAGCTGGGAGAAGAGGCGCCCTGAACACACACACCACTGTCTCCCAGGAAGGAAGTCGTGGGGAGTGCTCCTGGGAGGAACTGGAAGCATCATTAGCTTTTTCCCCAGCGCTGGTGCGTTTTCCTAGTTCTTTCTGAGTTGAACACTCAGAATTACTAGGCAGATCTCTCAGGATTAAAATGCACTGTGCTGTTATGAGGGGTTCCCTCAGTATCAGTCTTGTCCGTGGGTGGAGTGGACCCTAAGTGAGTTATTTCCGTTCAGAGGCTGAGAAATGCCTTCTAATTTCTTCCCAATGGCTTCTTTAACTGCTCATTGAAATCATTATTCTACTTTTAAATATCAATTTTATCTTTCACATATTCTCTACAAAGCAGTATTGTGTTTAGTGACATGTGGCCATGAGAAGGGCCTTAACAGAGATGGGCCACGGAGTGTAGAAGCCATGCCAAGCATTATGAGCTTTGGTTTGGTTTGGCTTGGTTTTTTGAGACAGGATTTCTTTGTGTAGCAGTCCTGGCTGTCCTGGAACTCTCTGTATAGACCTGGTTGGCCTTGAACTCACAGAGATGCGCCTGCCTCTGCCTCCCGAGTGCCTGGATGAAGGGTGTGTGCCACCACACCTGGCACCTTATGAGGCTTTTTGGATGGCTTTAAAACTATTGATAAGGAAGAAGGGCCGAGGGTGTGAAAGGCAATGGCTCATTGGTGAGGATGGGGCCTGTAAAGGGTGAGCTGGGTGACTGGAATCACAGTGACACTGTGAGCTTGTGTTCCGGGCCCAAGTTTGCTTTCAGGGTCTTGGAGCAACTGGGAGAAACGCTCTTGCTATACCCAGAGTCTGTTAGCTGTGAGAGCGTGGGCTCTCATTCTTGCTTTCTGAGAATTTATTGCAGAGCTGAACAGTTACAGCGTTAGTGAAACGGGGAGGATTTTCTGGTTTCCCCCAAGTCCCCACAGGAGAGTACAGGGCTTTTCCTGTTTAGCCATTCCGAACAGAATCCTATACAATAAAGATGAGCACTTGATCTGCAGTGCTTACAAGAATGCTGAGCAGAGGGGAGACACATGCCCTACCATTTCAGGAATGGTCGTGGACCTGTTCCAGTGACTGGAGCCACTCATACCTGCAGAGCCAGCCTTGGCAGCTGCCAGGAAATGGCACGCACCTGCCAGCAGGCATTTACCCACATGGCCCAGGCCGTTTAAAGGTGGGGGCAGCAGGCAGATGGCCTTGCCCCGGGATCCTCTGTCTTTCCAAATTGTGCTGTCATGTGGACAACTCTTTTTGTCCCCTGTGAGGACCTTCTCTGCCTCCTTCCATGGAGCTTTTCTGAGAGGTGCCCTCAGCTCCAGTCCACGCTATTACTCCTTCTGGCTCCTGCTGGAGTCTAAACTCTCACACTGCATTCTTGCTATTCCTGTGGCACAGGAGCCCTCCTCTCTTCCTGAGTCATGATCACAACATACCCTTCCCATGAGACCTGTCCCTTTGGTCTCTGCTGTTCCGAAGTTCTTAACAGTTGTCCCTGGTCCTGGCCTTTAGCCACGTGAAACCTGGCCTCATGGGACCATCTTTCTGATGACTAAAGGACAGGTATTTAAAGCCAAGTGGCAGGTAAGAGACAGAACATTCAGGACACATACCCTTCAGGAGATGGCCAAGTAAAGAACATGCCTGGCATAGAAATACGGATATTTATATCCTCGGAGTTGAAACAGAATAAAATGACCAGGTTTGCAGATCACTTTGACCTTCTGCTAAAGAGAAGAGACAGTGGCCAACTTCATACTTCAGAGACATGCTGTTTCTTTTTTACCGTACACAGAAAGATGGGTTTTGTTTTAGGATGGTAAGCACTTCCTTGAAAAATCCGGGAGGTGCTGGGTGTGGTGTGGCATACTTAAAATCGCAGTGTTTATGAGCTAGAGGCCAGGTTTGGAAGTTCAAGGCAAGCATTGCTTATGTGAGACTGTCTCAAAAAAATAAACAAAAGCAAAATGTCCCTACAAGTACCTTGAACCTTCTCTTCCTTCAAACTAAAAATAGCCAGACAGTAGGCAGTAATCCTGTGGCCATGACTACTGTGGGTTTTGCTATAAATCTACAAGCATTGTACACATCTCCCCAATGTTTAGATTCTAATATATACACAAGATGATAATGAATTTGAAAGTTGTAAGTCTTCATTTTTCTTTTATTGGGAATGACTTGAGGTGTTATTTTTATGTTTTCATGTACGTGTTTGTCTGACATATAGACCACATTGGGGGTCTGCAGAGGATCACATTTCTTTTGATCTAAAAAGCATAAGAAGAATGATGGTATTCCTCCTATGGAAGAATATAATATATATTCTTTAATAATGATTATTAATAATAAAATAACATACTGTGTACAGTTCTCCTGAATAACAAACTCAATAGGGTGTGTGTGAATGAGAGAGAGAGAGAGTTGTGAAATATTTAGCTAGGCAAAGATGTGTTTCATTTGTTCATGCTGTGGAATATTGCTTTAGCTGTGTAAAGATGTTTACTTCTGTTTATGCTGCATTTGTTTAATGATGTAAGGATGTGTGTTTAATTATGTTAAGATGTGTTCCATCTTGCCAATCTAAGGTACTTGATTGGTCTAATAAAGAGCTGTACAGTCAGTAACTAAGCAGGAGAAAGGATAGGCAGGACTGGCAGGTAGAGAGAATAAATAGGAGGAGAAATCTAGGCTCCAGGGAGGAAGAGAAGAGAAAACGAGGTACACATCTAGAGCAAG
>JAQHUG010000315.1:363569-375779 GCA_028555095.1 Dicrostonyx torquatus
TAGTGTGGGATTATTTTGTATCTTCTGCCATCAAGTAATGGGAGGCTGTAGATGGTTACTGTGGAAACAAAAACCTCAACAGGTCTTCTCAAAATCTTTAACAAATATTCATCGAAACACTGCAAACTGTCTTAGAAATAAATGTGGGAGGATAAATGCATATATGTAAACATATCCAAATAATATATTTTGACTGTATGCAAAGCTTCTACAAAGAAAACAAAAAGGATGTATGATTCTTACTTTCACAAAGTCTTGAGGCCAGCATGAGGTGGCATGGCAAGTGTATCATGCATCTTCATATAATTTTGGGAAGGTAGCTGTGGGAGAAACAACAAATCCTATGGGTTTCAAAGAACCCATATACCATGTTTGTTTGGGGAATCCAGGAAATGTTTCCTGTCAAAAAACCTATTTGCGATATATTCCTAAAGATGGGTAATCCTTGGAGATTGTGTAAAGGCATATAAAAGGCAGAAAGAAAAAAAAATTGGTCAAAGACAGGAAGCAAGATGTAAGATGTATATGCAAATATTTCATATTAAGCTAGCTAATAATTAAAATTTCAGTGACACAAAGTTAGAATGGGACTAAAAAATAAAGAAAAAAACACTAAGCAAAAGAAAGCAAAGAAAAACTAATAATGGAGATTGGTTAGGTAGAACCAAAGCAAGCAACAATGTGTGTTATGGTCAATTGATGCCATATATGTAGATGAGAACTTAAGAGGGTCCTGGATATTTGGCTTGTGTGTGTGGGAACAGAGAGTTAGGAGGATGGATTGGTTTGACAATCATGGAAAAGATGATGGGTTTTGACAATGGGGTGCTGCATTTGAGGTAAATGGTGTTTTATTCATCCAGGTGGTGGAGAGTGTGAGGCTGTTCCTAGAACCAGATCTTATGTAAAGTGATTACTAATGCTATTCCAGTAAGACACTGCTGTGAAAGGGTCAGGAAACAGCCGTAAGTATCACTCTGTTTAGGTGATAGGAGAAAAACGTTAGCCAAGAGATTAAGAATATGGAACTATGGACAAGGACCCAGGAACAAAATTTTGGGGTTCAGAGATATGTCCACTGGTAATGGTCCATAGGATGGTAGAGCCAAGATGTGTTTAGGTTTTTGATTTCACGGTTAGAGTGATGTTAACATTGTCCGGTAACTAGGGTGGATTGCAGTTGAGAATATGACCAAGTTGCTGTTTCCTGTGTACATGGGCTGACCTACAAGCCCCTGTTGGGTAGAACAGGAATTGCTGTTGTGTCATTCATTCTCTTGGATCTTTCATTACTTCACCAGATAGTCATTAAGCATAAAACCATTATTTTTTCTGCCATATTGTGGCTGGTTACTCCTTACAAAGAAATCTGAGATTATATCATCCATTCTCAACCTGCGTGTTGCAACCCCTTTGAGTGTTGAATGACTCTCTTTACAGGGGGCCACCTAAGACCAGGGGAAAATATATATGTTTACATTATGATTCATAACAGTAGCAAAATTACAGTTATGAAGTAGCATTGAAAATACTTTTATGGTTGGGAGGGGTCACCACAACATGAAGGGCCATGTTAAAGGGCTGCAGACTAGGAAGGTTGAGAACCACTGGTTTAGAATCCTCATCATACATAGAGTTCCTTAAACCATGACTTGGAAGGATGACACGAAGACTTTTACTTTTTTTTCTTTTGGTCATTATTCTCCTAACTTAGATCTTGTTATTCACTTGTTTCCTTCCAAGCTCTGACCACCTCGTAGACTGCTATCTTTGCTGTCTTTGACAAGGGAGAAAATATATTCTACTTTCTGTTAGATAGCTTAGGATGAAGAGAATGATTCTGGTAAGATAACATGAAATAGAAATGATGGAAGACTAAAGCTAAATAAGTAGAACCATTCCATTCTTGTTGAATTTTTTATAGTTATTTAAAAAGTAATTTAATTTTTACATTTCATTTGCTGTTTTCAGAAAGTTTGCTGTTTGAGGAAGTT
Source organism: Dicrostonyx torquatus (assembly GCA_028555095.1). Taxonomy (NCBI): domain Eukaryota; kingdom Metazoa; phylum Chordata; class Mammalia; order Rodentia; family Cricetidae; genus Dicrostonyx; species Dicrostonyx torquatus. Next base: position 365,564 of record JAQHUG010000315.1, read on the forward strand.
ATGTAACTTCCTCATTTTAATGTTTATGATAGAACGAAAATGGGAAATAGATGAATATAGTTTTATAAACCAGAAAGAGAAAATGATAGTTTTAAAATATATTTTTCAGTTTGTAGATGGAAGTTTCTGTCCCACCTGGTTCCTTGGCCATTCAATCCCAAAGAAACACACAGAGGCTTATGCTAAATTATAAACTGGCCTTTTAGCTCAGGCTTATTATTAGNTGTACTTAAGACACACAGGAGGAAGAAAAGTAAATAGCCCTGAAGCAAAAGGTAGATACAGAGAAACAGGTCAATTTCAGTTAAAAGAGCTAGCCAGAAGCCTAAGCTAGACTGTACATTCATAACTAAAATTAACTCTCCATGTCATAATTTGGGAGCTTGTTGGTGGCACAAAAGCCTGGTACAAGGGGATGGGTGAGGACTGTGGATGCTTGGTGGCTTGTGGACCTGGAAATCTTGTGTGTAGGGCAGCAAGCTGGATATTTGGAAAGAGCTCCCCGTGGGAGTAAAAATCTTTCTTATTTTGGGTGTGTGTGTCTATCTATGTTTGATCGAAGCCTTCAGCTCTTTGAGAACTTTACCCAAATCTGTCAGTCTCACTGAAATACCCACAGCAATGTCTGAGCAAGCTTTTTGTGTAGTGTTGCTACCACTGACAGTCTCGCCTGAGAATATTCCGAGGGTCCGGCCCCTACTAAGCTCCCTTGAAGGAGTTTGTGTTAAGTTGGTGTTTCTATTTCACAGACAAGGAAACTCTAGGGAGGAAGTGGATGAGTTCAACAGGCCGCTCAGTTAGCAAATGCTAGAGCTGGGGCTCAGATGTCTTTTTTCTTCCTTTCTCCCTTCCCTTCTCTCTCCCCGTCTCCCCTTCTCCCACTCCTTCCCTCCTTCCCCCCCTCCTTCTTCTTCCTCTTCCACATCCCTTTCCCTTCTTCCCCCTCTCCCCCCTTCCCTCCATGTGTATATGTGTGTGTTTGAGACAGGGTTTTTTTCTTTTCTGCGTATCGTCAGCTGTCCTGGAGCTCACTCTGTAGTCCTGGATGCCCTTGAACTTGGAGATCCACCTGCCTCTGCCTCCCGAGTGCAGGGATTAAAGGTGTGCACCATCAACACCTGGTTTAAACTCAGGTTTCTTAGAAGGGAATGTTGGATAACTGAGAAATCATGGCAGTCCCGTGAAGAGACGTGCGTGCTGAGTCTCAAATGGTTTTATTAGTTACTGAATTGTGACTGTTTCCATGAGAGCAATTGCAGGGGTTTCACATGGGAGAACTATCCAGCAAGGCTCAGAAACTTATAGGAAAGGTTATGGATGGACTAGCAGCCTCAGTGGACTTTAGTTGCCTCTCACCCACCTGTGACTCAGCGGGTCATGTGAGAACAAGGTCAAAGGCTGTGGATACCAATAAAATGGGTGGATTGTAAGCCAGCCTGCATGCTGGTACCTGAGCCCCAGGCTCCACTGTGAGGGCAGTGTGGAAGGAGAGCTTTGGAGCTCTGTTAGAGAGTGCCACTGTGCAGAATTCACTGATTCCTCTCAGTGCTTCAGATAAACCGACTGCCTTTCATCCTGCTGGACATAGATTTTTTTTATTATTATTTTATATGCTTGTAATGGAAAAGTCACTTTTTAGAATCTGTTTTTGTAGCCATTCCTGGTATTATTTGACATGTTAAAAAAAATCAAAAGAAATGGTTACCTTTTGTCTAAATTTGTTTCTCAGATGTCTGAAGGTAAGCATGGTATTTAAAGTCTAGCAAGTCCAAAGGTGTGTCCACCACTTGTGAGCTGCTTCAAACGGTAGGAAAGTATAAACACTCTGACTTAAATAAAATACAATATTCATGCGGTTCTTGGTTTTCAATAACTTTAAATGTTTAGGATCTCTGTTTTTTCCATCTGAATACTGTTTTGAGAATCAGTGGTTTTTTTTTTTTGTGTGTGTGTGTGTGTGTGTGTGTGTGGTTTGTGGCTGTTTCTTGTGGCTTATTTGTAGGGGTTTGAGGATGAGGCCAGCCATGTTGCACACAGTAAAGTTTTGCTGGGCACTTCAGAGCATATGTATTGATTGGCAGGGAATTCAGAGTCATGCTACATTAGAGTATCGATTGATTGTATTTTAAAGGTCAATATTGGATCACCTAAGATAAAATGTGCGTTTGTGGCAATTGAGCTAATTCCAAGGAGGAAGAGGCCCTTGTGATTGTGTAGACCCTGCCTTTACAAGGTGGAATGAACAGAAGCCTGAGGCAAATTCCTGGGATTTTATCCTCTAGCCTTCTCCTCTCCATCATATACTGAGGGCAAATGCTCTGGTTGAGAAAACATGTTGAGTAAGCTTATAATTATGTGTACATCATTTTTTTTTTTTTGAGACAGGCTCTCTGGATCATGAACCCAAAGGCCCTTAGATTTTATACCCAAAGAAATCCTTCTGGTGTGCTGTGTTTGTAACTGGGATCTGAAGACTTATGTTAGTAATATCACAAAATTCTAAATAGCAGGCAAGCAAATATTTCCTACTTAAAGAATTTTATTCAAAAATACAACTGAAATTGATTTTGGGAGAGAGAGAGTGAGAATTCATTATAAGGATTCTGGGTCACCTCAGGAACTCTAAAGGAGAGAATGGATGGATCTGGGTGGCAAGGATGACATACATGGGAACCAGTCCTTTCACACATCCTTGTTTCTGCCTCTCTTCCCTGCTGTCTGTCATTGCCTGTCTTTTAATGGCTTATGGAAAACCCTTCAGTGACAAGGGTGAGAGCTGCAGCCTCACTAGTTATTCTTCACGGGCAGAGCTCAGGATTGGATAGACAGACAAATTGGAAAGAAGAGGCCAGCTTTTGACAGTTTCCCTGGACTCAGGTTAGTATATAGTTTATCATAGTTGACATAATGGTTAGCAATGCAGACCAGTCGGCTGCAGTCGAAGCTAGTGTTTCATGGATTTCCTGAAACACAGCACGAAGTAAACTTGAACCTGAACGTTTGGTTGATCCAGCTTAGAAAATCCAGTCATACTTTCAGTGCTTTATAACCTAGAATTACTTACTCTTAAATTTAAGTAGATGACAAATTCTCATTTAACTCTCCATGCTGGAAATACAGCGCATCTTTACATCTGTTTCTGCTTCGGTATGATGACCCTTGTAACTTCCTTTTGTCAAAATGATATACATCCAAGAATTGATAGAATCATTTTCATTCTGTAGCAATGCACATAGAGAATGTGTGTTTCAAATAATGTCGCTCAGGCACTGAAAGGACTTGCTTCTGACCCAGAGGTTGGCATGAGTTCAGAATTTGTCATTTTCACTCCTAGACCATCAGGAGGCCTTTCAACTTTGCCAGAGAGTTCTCAGACTGCACAGGCTCATACACTTGTCAGAAATTCCACAGGGGTTTCCCAGCCTCCAGAAATAGATGCAGTGTCGACTCAAGGTGTTAATGATGTCTTTGGATTTATATTTTTATAAGTTGGAAGAAGTATACTGGAGCCACAGGTCCTCAGGGGCAGCTTGGGACCTTTGGGGAGCAGTCAAGTCTTGGGAACAGGAAGTGGAGTGGATGCCAGATGAGCTGATTTAGTGGTCTGTAGGATCTAGGGAGCACCAGGAAGGGGCGGCTTTAGAGGGCACAATAGATGCAAGCAATTTAGTGGTGATGCCCCATGGGAGTGCTGTAAAATTACAAAAGGGTTGTATCTGCATTTCCCATTGTTGTGATGGTCTCAGCGTAGTAGGCAGAGTAGGGAAACGTACTAACCACCTCAGGCTGGCTGTTCTCATGAAGTAAGCGGTATGGTAAAATGCAAAGCTGGCTGCTAAGTTTTTTATTTTATATTTATTTTGAGTCCAGGCTAATAAATCTTAAGCAGGTGACAAGCTTACTCCAGCTTCTGGTCCCACTGGTGCAATGTGAGTGTTGACCTTTGTGTCGCACGGCTCCAAATGACTCATGAAAATTTCAGGTGGTCTGAAGTCGTATTTGCACAAAATGTCTCCAATGTGTATCACAATTCATATCTTTCTGTTTATTATAGTTTGAGAACTTGCTATGGAGGAGAACTGGGTGATGTTCGGATGCTGCAGACACAGCTCTTTTTCTGTGCTCTCAGAACACGTAGTCTGATGGGAAGAAAGGGCACCATACATGCAATTCCAATGCACATGTGTAGGTAATTCACCGAAATGAAGATGAGGACGCGCTGTCTGGATGGTGCAGCAAGAGCAGTTAATATCCAGTTTCCAAGTCGGTCCTTTGTTTTTCCTATGTTTTTGATGCCCCATTGGCAGCCTCCTGCCACTGCTAACCTCTCCTCTCTGTGGGATCTCATAGCCCAGAAAACACAGCACGAGCACTTATTTAAATGCCCAATCATTGGCAGAAATGCAGCTGTGTTCATTATTGTCAATTCTGATTTGTATGATGTTCCCATCCAAACATACCTCAGGGTACATTTGCGCATCTAATTACAGCATTAAAACTAATAATAGCCTGATAAAGCTTTGCTCAGACAAATGTCTAAGCAAACAGCTGGCTGTTTCATTGTGTCCTAAAGGACAGGCCATTTGCGACTTTGTTCTCTAACTGGAGGGCCTGAATTCCAAACTGCAAACCCGCCCCCACAAGCTTCCCACTGAGGGGAGGCACAGGCAGGAAGTGTCTAATTCAAAGGTTTTTGAATAAATGAAACTCCACAAAACTCAAGGTTTAGAGGACTGCATGGAGGGAAAAAGTGTGTGTGTGTGTGTGTGTGTGTGTGTGTCTGTCTGTCTGTGTGTGCGCACGCGCGCGCTCCCACGCACATGTGTGTATGCTTGCACGTGCCCCAGGAACTGTGCGTGCGCTTCTTTCTCACCCAGAGGTAAACTAACTCAATTCACATTGCAACAAAATACAGCAGGAGAATGCTACAAAGGTATCATTAAAATGGCAGTCTTTCTACCAGGTTCAGAAAATTGATGTACAAAATTTCTAAAGATAAAGAATACTGTTACCTTTTCATTGTTATCACATGGAAAATGGTGGCTCATTCTAGTTGTTGGAAGGTTTCTATGATGCTTTTTGAAAGAACACTTTTTTTTTTTTTNGCATTAGAATGCTTTCCTGAGACAAGGTACCAAGCCATGTGGCTGAACTTAGATAAGAATTATGGGTTAATTCAAGATGTAAGAGCTAGTTAATAATAAGCCTGATCTAGTATGCCAAGCAATTTATAATTAATATAAGCCTCTGTGTGTTTCTTTGGTACTAAATGACTGAGGGACCATGTGGGACAGAAACTTCCATCTACACAGTTGAAAACTTTTTGCTTTCTGCTTTCTGGCCTTTCCTGCACAGGCTGCAGGCTTGTTGTTAAGGACCACAAGGCTCTGTGTGCTTCCCAGTCAGGACTGGATCAACACGCATTTCCATCTTATCCTGAGGTCTACTTTTCTGTATAGTGTTACTGACAACAACTTACTTCCTTATGGTGATAATCTTGTAATTGGTAACAATTTTTATATCCCTACAAAAATCCCGTTTCTGATGTTTTAGGAGAACTTAATGATAACAGGCAAGGGAAGAGTTTTATTTTTTTCTGTTACTTTTTATTGAGAATAGATTAAAGGTGGGAAATCATTCACACTTGCAGAACTTGGGATACTTTAAAATACAAATTGCAGAAGATACAAGAATCAGAAGAGCACTGTGCTGTTGCCAGCAGCAGCAATAGTTCGGGCTTCATTCAGTGCACCTGGTGCATATCAGTGACTGCTCTGAGGACCTTTTATTCTAGAGTAGATGGAAAAAGTCAAAGCAACGTCATGTGGGTGTCAAGGTGTTAGTTTGGTGATAGGAAATGCACCACATTAACTTTAGATTTATTGCTTGGTCTTGATTAAATTTTATGGAAATCTATTTAATATTTAAGCCCAAGATTCCATGTTTATAAAGTGAGATTATTGCTGAATCTCATTGCCAACTTCACGGTGATTAAGTCTCCAGTGTTAACTTAGTGTAGGCAATAAGTAACAATTATTAAAATCCTATAACAAATGTTCTCCACAAATGCTGCTAACTAATTAATTTAAAAGTCAATTTTAAAGCACTGGCATGGAAGAAGGTATAAAATACAATTTTTAGGGGCTATGGAAACACAGCTCAGGGATTTCTCTGAGTGCTCCTTGCTGTCTGCTCCTGGGATATGTGACCCTCTTAAACCATGGACACTAAAAACACTGTTTAGGCAAAATGGGGATGGGCTCACAGCATTGAAGCTTATTAATAACATATTAATGAAGCGAGAGAAATAAAATTACAAGAGTTCTTAAAAAGTTCATCATAGCTGGACTGTGGTGGCACACCCCTTTAATCCCAGCACTTGGGAGACAGAGGCAGGCGAATTTCTGTGAGTGCAAGGGAAGCCTGGCCTACAAGAGTTAGTTCCAGGACAGGCTCTAAAGCTACAGAGAAACCCTGTCTTGAAAACCCAAATCAACCAAACAAACAAAAAACCAAAAAAGTTCCTCATGTATATCTATAGGCTGTACTAGCTGTATCTTCCTGCACAGTAACAGGGTTGTAGATGGTATCTCCATTGCCAGAAATTATCTTGAAAGTTCTATTTATGTAAATTGAACATTTATGTAATTGCAAATAAAACATTCTGGGTTGGAGCCATGGCTCAATGGTTAAGGATACTTCTGTTCTTCCAGGAGAACCCAGTTTGAATCACAGCGAGTAGCTCACAACTGCCTACAACTCCAGCTACTGGAGAATCCGGTGCCCTCTTTTGACCTCCTCAGGCACTTTTAGACACATGGCATATATCCACATCGAGAGACACACAGATTAAAAAAAATACCAAGTAAACATGTAACCCAAAATACACCTATCAAGTAACAACACTCAACATTGCCTAGCTTTTCTATTTACATATGATTCTAGTCATGTACAGTACTTTCATTTTAAATTTGAATGTTCAAATGGGGTTTGTTGTTGCTTTGTTGGTGTTGGTGTATGTGTGTATGGGTGTGTGTGTATGTGCGTGTGCCCACACCATACATGGTAGAACTCTGCCCAATTATTGTTGATTTGGTGTGTGTGTGTGTGTGTGTGTGTGTGTGTGTGTGTCCCTGTCTGCTCACCCACCCTGGACATGATAGAACTCTGCCACTGAGGCCATAGTGTTCAGTTTTAAAAAGTGAATATTTGAACCATTTTGCTGTGGTTCTCTGTCAGTTCTGGCAGAGTGGCTGATGGAAAGGAGAAACATTACCACAGCACAGCTGGAGGAAGCACACAGTCCCTGTGGTTGGAAGTGAAAATTTGTTCTGTGAATCACAACCCAAGGACTTCCTGAGGCGTCTTCCCTTTAGATTGTAGTGAGTTCAGAAAGTAAGGGGTGACCTGAGAGATGGAGCATTTGGAAGTCAGGCAGAAGAGGAGGAAGCTACTGGTTGTCTGACCCACACACCCTGAGACCACCGCTTCCTCTTGGTCAGTCCCCAACCGTCACTTTGAATTGTACCCACATTTTCATGATTATTTCCTTACTCTTTGTCCACCTCCTACCCCATGAGATGATGAGCTGTCCAGTGTGGCATCTGCTGGTGTATGCCATTGTAGCCCTACCATACAGCATAACACACAGCTGCAGAAGGATGCTCAAAAGAAATCCCACACTAGCTCAGAATTGAGAATAAAATAGGGTTCTTTATTTAGGGGTAGACTCACAAGTCACAACCCTCTGCTGGAACAGGGAACAGCAACTGAATCCCACAGTCAGAAAAGAGGCCAGAAACACGCTTTACATCATTATACATAGTATAAGGCACCATGCCCAAGTGGGCGGGTAACTTAAAGGCTACTGGCAGTAGGAATTCCTACAGCACCTCCAACTTTTATTTAAATGAGAGAGTTCTAAGCCTAATGTAAAATTATATACAATAAGAACAACTATATAAAGCAAGAAACATGATAAATGTTTCAATAATTATCCTATCCTAATGAGTTTAAGTCTTATATAATAAATAACTTGGCCAAGTCATGAGAGAAAAGTAACTACAACTATCTAGTCTTCAACCCCATCAAAGATCCAAGAAGGGAAATAATATTACTTGAGGAAGCAGGAAGTGCAGTCAAGCAGCTTCCAAATTGAGGAATATATAACGGAGACAATTAGCTACCTGAGCAATCACCCAAAGTCTCATTTACAACATTGAAGCAACCAACTTTGGCTAAGTCCTAGAATAACTAATTTTCAGAGGAAAGAAANCACACACACACATGCACTAACAATCTTTTCTTTAGAGACCTTCAGTAGCTACATAAATTTTCACCAGTATTGAGAATTAGGCATCAAACCCCTAAGGTGTAAGAACGGGCTAAATGAATCTTCATTTCCTTCCCAGGCGCCACCCCTTTCAGACTGAATACGTGCAGCACACAGTATTTTTACATAGATGAATTCATTTAAAGTAATTCTCGTAAAGTGTGGCTATCATGTTAGATGCGGAAGCCATGGCTGAAAAGTGAGTACTGTGCAGCCGAGGGAGGAGGGCAAAGGATCGGGACTCACAGAACATGGGTCCTGGCTTCGCTTGCAGTGAGCGCAGAATCACAGAGTAACTTCTAAGTCTGCCTAGATTTCAGGTTCATTTGTAAAGCTGAAGTGGGGAATGTTACTCTCCTCCTCCATAAAGCATGGCCCAAGGGAAATGTGAATGAAATCAATATTTAATGAAGAAGACTTTGCTTCTTTGTAACACTAGGGAGGCTCTTACTGTAGGATGGACAGATGCATATGGTCCTGGGGTGGAGACGGGGGATGAATGCAGAGCATCCCTCTGCATGACACAGTGACTCAAGCCACTGGGCTAGAATTCTCTGCTAACCTTTCCTTGAAATTTCTCCTTTCCTAAGGTCTCCTCTCTTATCCCAGTTCTCTTATCATCATCTGCTTTGAAGTTTTGAGTTCGTCTGATGTTGAACTTTGCTATATTTGATTATAGGATAATTATGGAGCAAGAAGAAAGGATTTCATTTTTGCCTCTAAAAATGAGCTTTCAGTCTAGTGAAAACCGTCTAGATCCTAAAGGTTTGAAGGAGGGGCTACTAGCAGTTGTGAAAAAGACACTGAAATGTGATTAGTGCTCTCTGCCTAAAATGCACTGTGGATTTCAAAGACTAATAAGAAAAAAAAGCCAAAAGTATTTCAATAATAATTTTTTATATTGATTACTTGTTGAGATGGCATTTTTGAATATGTGGAATTAAATAAAAATACGTTAAAATAGCTTAGTATTTCAATTTTATGCTATTTTTTTCTTTTGAAATCATCCTGTGATCTTGCCCAGGCTGACCTCAAGTCCTTGAGCTCAGCCTGAGAAATTGGGATTTGAGGTCTATACCTCCTTACATGACTTGTTTCTTAATTATTCTAAAAGTATATGTGATACTTTGCATTAGCAACATTTATAACGGTTGAAAGCAGTCAGTGTGCCTGGTGGGTAGTGACTGGAGATAAGGTTAAAAATTTTGAAATGCATAAGGGATTATTTCCCCAGTTTCCCAGCATAGATGATATAGAAAAGAGGCATAGAAAAATTAGAAAGTAAAGCTTCATTTAGGTTGTATTTAAATGAATATGTAACTAGTAACATTACTGAAAGGTTGCTACAGTCAGTCTTGCTGTGGAAGCTCCTTCTGCTCCTTCAGCCAATAGCCTTTAAGATACCAGCCCCCTTGGGCATGGTCTCTTATACTATAAATGCAGCTAGCTGTAAAGCCTGCACTTGCTCTCTTGCATCCGACTCTCACTTCCCGCTGCTAGACTCTGTTCCTGTTCCCCATTCATGCAGAGGACTGTGATTGAGGACAGGGATCTGTGAGTCTCTCCTAAATAAATAACCCTTTATTATTTATAACTCTGAATTAGTGTGGGATGATTTTGTATCTTCTTCCATCATTTGGCACCTGAACATGGGGACCAGCCCACACTTTTTGGGATCGGTCCACCAGCCATGTGGCATGTTGGGCACTGACTTTCCTGCCCATGGCTTTAGCTGGCCCTAAGATGCAGCAGGATGCTGCTCAGCACTCTCCAGCTTGTGACCCACATGCCATCCGCTGCTGACTGCAATGCCCGCAGTGCACACAGTCCGCACTCACATCAACAGAACTTAGGGTTTTCTCTTTATCCTGGGCCCCAACTCTC
>JAQHUG010000315.1:399385-438179 GCA_028555095.1 Dicrostonyx torquatus
GGTAACAGGACTAGGCACTGGGATCCGCGGTAACAGGACTAGGCACTGGGATCCGCGGTAACAGGACTAGGCACTGGGATCCGCAGTAACAGGACTAGGCACTGGAATCTGCAGTAACAGAACTAGGCACTGGGATCCGCAGTAACAGGACTAGGCACTGGCTTCCGGCGGCGTCTCCACTTACAGCACTGACTGAGGAAGCACAGCTTTGTGGTGAGCTGCATGTGTGCCCTCTGTCAAAGTTAATTGAAAGATAAACATCTTCCTCCAGGTAGTTAGCAAATCAAGTGAAGCCAGCAGCTAATTACTCTCAAAGAGAAAGGAAAATAATCCCCTATGTCAAAATCCTCAGCAATTAGATAAACAATACCAAATAAATTACATTTTTCACAATTCTTAAAGGAAACAATTCATAGCTAATTCAATCTGGGAACACAAGAGTATGGAGTCTTTTAAGACAGAAGTAATGGTGAAGGTAAGAGTCTTACTTGTTGGGTTATTTCAGATAGAAGTCTGGGTTTGTAACTGCTCTGCCCAATTGCTATCTTATCATCTCTAATTTGATGTGTTTTTATTGCACATTAAGCCAAAGTCAATTTCCTAAGCAGAAAGTAAATAATGATGTATTGAGTAGCTGTATGTGAAAATGAACTCGTAGACTCGGTAGTCTTCAAATTGTTGACTCTCTGAACAGTATGGCCAATGGACTTCAGGCTAGTGTACACACACATGTATGGCCAACAGAGTTCAGGCTAGTGTGTTTGCACACATGTATGGCCAACGGACTTCAGGCTAGCGTACACACGCACACATATGGCCAACGGACTTCAGACTAGTGTTTGCACACACATTTTTGTTTATTGCAAAAAGTGGTGGCGATTTTTGCAGATCTGTTTTTTTTTCTTCTTTTTGGTGTGTAAGATTGTATGTCAGGTGTTCAGAGGACAATGCCTTTTATTCTCTTTCGTTTACCACACACAGGCAGAGGCATGGAGAGCTGTCAGCTTTGAGACTGGCAGTAACTTTTCACTGAATATGGAAGGATTTGATGGTGTTGAGTCATTTCTCAGAAAGAAAAGTTTAAATACATGCATATTATCCTGTGTCATGGAAACCTTTATTATGATTGATTCTTTAGAACAGCATACTATGCAGATGTTTTATTCATGAGTTATTTCTGCAAGAACTCTGTGGGTTCCTATTTCATTTTCCTCAGCTGAATATGCTATGATTTCAATTTTTTTGTTAAATTTATCCTTATATAGACAATATTATTTCTGAGATGTTGATGCGTGCTGTAGGCCCAGAACACAGCTGTTTGTAAAATTTAATGATTGTTGGCAGCAGTTAAATTCCCATGAGTTGGTAGCAAAGATATCAAAAGCACCCACTGACTACGTGAGAAAATGCTGTCTTTGACACACATGGCCAAACTGTGATCTTGTCATGTCCCTAATTTTCTTGTAGTGGCAGGGCTGGTGGTGGAAGAGACCATGGAAGTAAATGACACATGACTGACAATAACGATGAGGAACGAGGGACCGGTAGTAAACGCACCTCTGTAATGATCTTCTAAGCAGTCTGTAGTCATTACAGTAATTACAGATTGCATTCTGAACGCTGTCATCACTTTAGCCAATCCTTCTTATTTTCTTTGCCTTGCTTTTGGCAGGAGGCGGAGCCTGTTTGTCTTGCTTTCTGTCACATAGTAAGTGCAATGGAACACTAAGATTCAAGGAAGAGATTTCAAGTTCAAAACTGTAAAGGTCTGCAGTTGTGCATTATTGAGAGTTATGCTAGGATGCTGGTAGCACATTTGGGGATCTCACTTTGGAATAAATCTGGATGGATTCTTTCAGTTCCCCTGTTCTAATCTTGCTGTCCTAAGCTTTGGCAGGAATTGTGTTGACATTGGTATAGAATGAACATGTGTGTGTGTGCTTGTATGTGCATTATGTATGTGCGTGTGTAATGTCTGTGTGCATATATGTGTGTAGGAAGATCATCCTAATCTAAGATATCTTTCTTTTTCTTTCCTTCCTTCCCTCCCTCCCTCCCTCCCTCCCTCCTCTCTCTCTCTCTCTCTCTCTCTCTCTCTCTCTCTTTCTTTCTTTTTTTGAGACTTTTTTTTTTTTTTGTGTGTGTGTGTTTTCCTGGTTGTCCTGGAACTCATAGATCCGTCTGCTTCTGCCTCCCAAGTGCCTGGGAGTGTGTGTGTGTGTGTGTGTGTGTGTGTGTGTGTGTGTGTGCGCGTGCGCGCGCAACACGGGGCTGACTAAGGTATCTTGCACCCTCTTCCTTGCTCACTCACCACTCGCTCGTCTGTAAGATTTTGGTTTCCCATTTCAACATCCGAGGACTGCAGGTGAGCAGTGCTTGGTTTGACCTTGATTCCAGCTATGAATTCACAGGAAGCTCTGCCTGTGTTCACTTGTTCTTTGAATCTAGAAAACTGATCATCTTTAAGAAGTTCCATGTGGGAGAGACAAAAAGAATACACACATAAAATCATTTTTTGTTGCTTATTTCTGAGTTGGGCCTAGTTACATATTGTGCTTCTTCCTTTGTGAACTATTCTAACTTCTCTTTGTGTTTATTCAGTTAGCGGCGTTTACAAACAACTCGGAAAGTCCTAACAGCTGAAGCGACCGCAGCGCTTCTCATGTCAGTGCCAATTTGACTGGACTGGAGCAGCTGTGGGGAACTGAGTTGGGCTTAGCTCTTGGTGCTCATATATTTTTACTTTTTAAATAATTTTTTATTTTAATTATTTTAGTATTACTCTTTTCTATTTATTATTTTCTATTTTCCTTTTATTTTTGAGATATCATTTCTCCTTTTCCCCCCTCCAAACTGCCCTGTATGTTCCCCTTGCTCTCTTTCAGATTCATGGTCTCTTTTTCCATTGAGTGTTGTTATGTGTTCATATGTGTATGCATATATGTGCAAGCACATACGTATGCATTTTTAAAGATAACCTGCTCAGCCATATGATGTTACATGTACCTCTGCTTTCAGGGCTGGCCATTTGGTATTGAATACTTAGCTGGTGTGGTCCTCCCTTGGGAAACCACCTCTCCGGATCCCAGCTTTCCTTAGTTGCCTGTTGTTCTTTGTGTAGGACTGAGTGCTGGTGAGAGTCCCCGTGTCCACTTTAACATGCCTGTTGTCATAGTCCTTGTTCGCTCATGTTAGGCATGTTGGTGAGACTTTATGCATGTAGCTTCTGACATTACTAGAAGACAAAATCTTCATAGGAAATTCTTCAGTCCTCACCATCTCTTCTGCAGTGTTCCCCAAGCATATTTTAAAAATGCCCCTTTCTAGTAATTTCTCCATTTATCTTTACCTTTAGTGTTCCAGACCCTTAGAGAATTGGCTATTTTCTCTATTAAATAAATTTAAAGTGATGGTAATGCACTGTGACCATTCCTGAAATAAATGAGAAGGAAAAATTTTATTTTGTCTAATGATTTTAGAGGTTTCAGTCCATGGTGGATTGGCATATGTGCTTTTTCACAAAGTCATACTGGTAGCATGAGTTCTAGAAGCTTCTTTTGTGGATAGAATGAAGGAAGGAGGAAGATACTTGTGATCAGGCCTGACCTTTAGAGGAATGTGCCCCATTACCTACCCAGCCTAGTTAGAGAGTACCTCCCAAAATTTCAAAAACACCCTCAAAGTTGGTCCCCAGAACTTTTGGAGGGACTCAGAATAGTCTAATTATAGCACTACCTAATTCTTGCCATTTGTAGGCTGTGGAATAGGCATGAAGTAGGCAAGAAAGTCACGGGAGATGAAAGTTTTCCAGTAGCCATCTTCCTATGGGCAGATTAGATGCCTCCCTTTTTGTATCTGCTCAGAGAACGTTGTATTAGGGATTGTCTACATCCCAATCTGTTGTCTGTATGTTTGGTTTGGTTGTTTGACTATTCCTTGCTGCAGGAAAATTCTGAACTATACTCGACTAATATGTGTGACTATAGGCAACTTAATCTTTTTCTGCGATGCTCTCCTTAGCTAGGTTCAGTAACGGTATCTCCCTCCCAGGAAGGCTGTGGGGATCTTCCTCTGTGTGAGATGCTTTGGGCAGTGCCCGACAGGAAGTGTGCATCCTCTGCACAGTAGGCACTGTCCCCAGCAGGAGCAATGCCCAGGAGTACACGGAATGCAATCACCCTCTTCCTTTTGTTACTTCTCATCTGGGAGTCTTGACTCCATTTTCTAATACTGAGAATTTTTCATGAAAATAGTATTTTTCTCATTAGACTTTTGTTAAGATTAAAGAACTTAATGCAAGTGCTTAACATGATGCATGGAGAAGAATGAACACTCAGAAGGTCTTTGTATTTCTGAACTTTAGTGGTGCCTACCTTGAATCGACATCCTGCCTGTGTCTAAACGTGTTACCACCTGATTATTCTTTTTGAATGATCCAAATTTAGATTAGATATAGATGCAGCTCATGGTGTATAAAATCAGTTTCTGTAACGTTTTCCTTAGACACATTTTGAAAGGGAGAGGCCAGCAAGTCGCCCTGGTAACTTTTTTTGCAATGAGAAGAATACTCCCATCTCTTATTTAGCGTAACTCATACTTCCATGTCCCCTGTCTACAGCAAGGACACAAGCTCATATTTTGTTTATTTATGTAGTGGAGCAGGTCAGTATGGAGCCTTTAATGCAGATCTTCAGGCCTGGTAGGCAGGCTGTTTCTCTACTTCCTTTGTATTCAATGCCTTTCTGTTATGCACATATTTTAGATCTTTAGCTTGGTCCCTATCATTTGAGCTTGATTTTTAGGTAATTAAAAAAAACTTTAATTAATGTGTATGAGTGTCTTTGCCTGCATGCATGCATGTGCACGGTACATATACTTGGTGCCTGTAGAGGCCAGAAGAGGGTGTTGGATCCTCTGGAACTGGAGTTACAGATGGTTGTAAACCACCATGAGGTACTGGGACCCTAACCTGGGTCCTCTGCAAGAGCAGCAAATGCTCTTAATTGCTGAGCCAACTCACCGGTTCTGGACGTTAGGTAAAGCTTTACCAGATTAGCCATATACTCCATATCATTTAATCTTGTCAAAACCAAATCTCATTACCCAAATCCGCTCCTCCTCTATTTTTCTCTTTAAGCTCTTAAGTTATATCCATTACAGGCAAATGGCTATGACTGGAGATAGCCATATCATGTGAATTAAGCCACTGTCAGAAGAGCACACATGCATATTTCTTCTCACTGTGGGTCTCAGATTATGTATAGCTGCATAAGATCATATCTGTCCAGACGATGTCAAGCCAGAAGGGAACCTGTCTAGGATAGAAAGGGACCAATGGAGGGGTTGAGGAGTAAGAAAGGAGAGAGCAGTGGCTTATGGGAGGGGAATATTCTCAAGCATGCTTATATGAAAATTGCCTAAGTAACCAAGTATAATAAAATACAATAAAATACATGTGTTTGGTCTTGTGATGATAAACCTTCATCCCATTCGTTACCTCCTAAGACGGATCTCTAAGTTCTGAGAAGGATGGTTTACTCTCTGAATAATTTCTTAATTTAATTGCAATAGCTGTGCTGTCCAGGTGATTTTCCAGATTATGGCTTTTGAATCTTTGAGCTACAAAGTGCTAAGAAGATCTGTCATGACTGGGGTCTGTTCAGCATGACTGTAGCTTCTTTATTATGCAATTAGAATAGAGCAAGCCACTGACTGGTGCTTTTTGGTGGACTAAAGTGTCTTCACTTAGTATGGTATTATCATGGTAGGTTGAAGGAGGGCCACCAAAATTGACCACGTGTTAAGTATGGTAATTTCAGAATGTTACAGTATTTGGGCAAAGGGACTTCACATGTGTGTAAGTCAATGAGACCATTATTACTACTACTTTTCAGTGCTGGGATGGATCCCAGGACTTTGCCGGTAAGTGAAGTACCACTGAGCTACAATGTCACCTCAAGTTAGGGATAAGGAGATGTGGCAACTACCCAGGATTATTCAGTGAGCCCCATGTGCCGCTTCTGAGAGAGACTAGACAGAGCGGAGAGAAGGTGATGTGAAGATGGGAAGCATGCAGCCTTAAGCCTGGAACGCCAAGACAGCTGCTAGGATCAGAAACAGCAAGGAAGAGTCCTAACTAGGGTCCTCCTGGGCACTGTGGCCTGTGTGACTTCTGAATTCTAAACACTAAATCTCCAAAGAGTGTGTTTCTGTTATTCAACTCCCCACATTTATGGTGATTTTATTATAGCACTATCAGGAAAATCCTTTCCTCTGTCTGTATTAGCATATAAAGATAAACGAGGAGGGCTGCGGAGGGCCTGATAGGGAACATGGCTACCGCTAATGCATCAGGACTTGAGTTGAGTCACCAGAACCCACGTTAAAACCTGGATGAGGTGTAGCTCCAGACTGAGCAGCAGGAGGGGGTGGGAGAGGGCAAAGGCGAGTCTTTGAGGTTATTGGATAATGAACTGATGAGCTTAAGAAAAAAAATAAAAGGTGAGGGTGCAAAAATGGACCAGCTGTTTTTCTAGAGGGCTTTAGCTCAACTCCTACCACCCACGAGGTGGACTAATGGACGCGGGGTGGGACAGGGAGCAGAAATTGCAGGTAGAACAAGGATGAGAGATGATCGGGAAGTGCCTGGAGAGCGGGGTTGACATGAGATTCTTTCGCTCTATGTTGCATGTGGACCCTTGCAGATCCTTCCTTCATTTGTGTCAGAGAGACCCCAGCACTGATGGGAACAGAAAGGCTCACTCATCTCTTTCTCACATTTTCTTCCTTGGTGGAAAAAGTCAGCTGTGCCCTAATTAATTCTCCTGGTGGTTAAGGGGATTTTCACTTATAAAAAAAATCACTGGCATGGAATATTAGAAGAGAGGAAAAAGACACTAGAAAAACAAAGACTAATGGAGGAGAGAATCCCAGCTCCGGGAAGCTCACTGGGGTATGGTTGGTTGCCTAAAGCTCTAAGTCATGACCATCTAGAAACGGGAACAGAACACAGAATCCATCCACATCCACATATCCCGAATCATGAGTCCATTAATCATGTGTGGCTTTTGTAATAAAAGAGCATAATTAGTTTTGTTCCTCTGAACAAGCTAGAACTTTGTTTCACTGTGTGGAATGAATGCATCGTGGAAAAGGCCAGCTTCCCCTCCATCTAGCACCTAATAGCAGCCTTTGTGAGGCACTGAGGCGAGTGATGCTCCCCATTCCCGCGAGTTCTGAGGCTGAGGTGTGGCGCTTAGCATTTTTCTCCCATCAGTCATCTGCAGCCACGTCTCATCTGTATTCTTTAATATTTAGGTCATTGAATTTCAACTTGAAGATTTGTTGATGTAAGTGGCTTTGCTTCACGTAGACTTCATTTTTGACAGATTGTACAATTCACAGACGCTGTGTTTTGAGCAGGAAAGAAGTAGTTGTGTTTCAATTCTTTTGAATGAGGAGAATTGACTGCATCTATCATGGTTCTAATAATAGCGGAAGTGCTGCATGTGTTCCACTGAGTCTGAATCCAATGCTGCTCATTTGCTATGCAGGACTTCCAGTGTTCTACGCCTCACACGACTCTCTTGATTTATCACGTAGGATGTGCTTTCCTCAGGATATTTTTCTTTATCTGTATACAGAAATACTGTGCTGTATTGGAGTCAGCTTTATTTTACAGCCAGGCAAACATTTTCATCTGTCCAGCGTTGAACTGATAACGGAAGCTTGGGTCTGGGAGGTGCAATACGCTTGACTGCCTCCTGATGCATCTACAGATAAGAGCAGGGGACAGCGTGGCTGATGGTGTGCGTGTGTGCAGAGCTGGCATGACAAGAATCACAAGCTCCAAGGTTTCTATGTGTACAGTGGGTGCAGATGAGACAGTAGCCAGTGTGTGGTGGTTGGGGACCCTGAGGGAACACACACATGCTGGATGTTGGTAGCAGCACCTGCTCAGGCTCAGGTTCTCGCTCCCACACAGGAACGCACACATGTGGCAGTCAGGTGGTTACGTGCACCAGAGACTGACCAGAGGATGATTTCAGGTAATAATCTGATTATTTAGTGTGAGTAATTAATTTAAACACAAATTAAAAGGCTACAGAGATTACAGTGTTTAAGTCATAATGCAGGCTTGTGGGTCTCACAGGAGACATTGCCTTGCTTTGCCTCCTCCTTTTTGGTGACTGTTCACGCATATTGATGTCCCAATTCAGGTTACTCCTGGAGCCTGTGGAAGACAGTTTGGAATGTTCACAAGCTCCCACAATAATTCACATGGGAAGCCCTAGCTGAAGGTTCTTTGAAGGCAAAGAGCTAAGCAAAGTCTAGAGATAATCAGAAGTCATTTCAAAGAGCCCAGGAAGAAGAGAGCTGGGGTAAGGACATGGAGAGAAGGGGAGGTGAGATTAGCCAGGAAGCGTTTCACAAATGCCTAGGCTGAGGCAGCCAGGAATCAGTGACTATGTAGTGTAGTGACTGTGGTCCAGGAATACGAGAAGTCTGATTTCTGTCCCGGATGCCAGGGGAAATGCAGGGTGTGGCTCTGAATCTACTTCAGTTGGTACAGTTACCACCCAGCGTGGAGGAAGCCCTGCCTTGGACCCTCCACACCGTATAAACTACATCTCTCTGTCTTCAATCCTAGGGTCTGAAAGCTGGAAACAAGAGCATTAGAAGTTCAATGTCACCCTCCTGGGCTAGAGAGATGGCTCAGCAGTTACGAGTGTTTCCAGAGGACCCAAGTTCAGATCCTGGCACAGGTGTTAGGTGGCTCACAGCTGCCTGTAAGGATACTTCCAAGGGATCCATTGCCTTCTTCTGGGCCCTGTAGATATCCCCACACATGTGACATACATAGGTGCATGCGTGTGTGTACACGCACCAATAAAAATAAATCTTAGTAAAAAGATCATCCTTCCCTCCATAGGGAGTTTTAGGCTAGCCTGGGCTATGTACTACCTTATCAAAATAAAATAAATGTCAATTTCAGGTAAATAATTCTTGGATATTATCAGGGATAAAATCCTGAATGGGTCAACCTTATACTAAAACATTACTCACTGTTTATATAAAATTCAAAGAAAAGCAAACATCCTATGTTTAAGTTTTCTAAATCTGACAACCACAGACCATGAGACTGGGCAAAATTCATCCCATCCCAGAATATCCATAATCTGCAAGAGAATTTCAGAAGAGACGTAGCAAATTCTTCCAACCGCAGTTGGATTGTCAAATGTTGACATCATCTCATGACCTATTTTAAGTTACCCATGTTCTTCAT
This sequence comes from Dicrostonyx torquatus, assembly GCA_028555095.1. Lineage (NCBI taxonomy): Eukaryota > Metazoa > Chordata > Mammalia > Rodentia > Cricetidae > Dicrostonyx > Dicrostonyx torquatus. The sequence continues at coordinate 408,672 of JAQHUG010000315.1, forward strand.
GAGCATGGCTACAGGTGAGAAAGTGGTCCAGACTAGATGGTATGCAGAGCTAATGTGAAATGTCACCGGAAAAATGTAGTTTAGATGTCTATAATTGGCTGAAGGCTCACTGAAGGACTAGATGGCATATTTAAGGATGCTTTTGTGGTGGGCAGAAATGTCTCCACGAGACGTTTTTAGCAGACATTTAGCAGACTGCAATAGTGGAAAATGGTTATGTGAATGATGGCTATAGTATATCTACTATTTGTCTTGGAATGAAATAAAGATGGGGAAAACATGTCTAACTCCTAATAATGTATGTCTATAGAATTGTGATATTTTAATTTTATATGGCACTGCCCTGGTGTTTAGCACTTTATTTTCTGTGGTATTGTTTTGCTCTCTATACTTACCTAATTTTTTTTATAACTCACAGAGCAATAATCTGAAGACAAAACATCACAGGATTAGAATTACCTTCCTCAGAAGGTTCCAGACTAGTTCAATGTGGCAATAATGTGGGAGAGATAAAAGAATTAAAGGTGTGAACAAGTGCTGTCCTGCGGCTTGCTTCTTTGTTTGTTGGAACATAGATTTTGAAATGAACAAAAGAAAGACATCTTTGAGCTTCCGACTTCATAAGGACTTTATAAGAAAGATGAAAGCAGAAGCCTTGGGGGCTTTACAATGAGAAAAAGCTATGGGTGAGAGAAGCCAAGCTCACATGTGCAAAGGAGTGGGTTCTCAGCGCGGCACTGTGAGCCCCTGGTTCAGAATTGTCACTGAGCAGACAATGGGTGCCCACCATCACTCTTTCCTAGTCTTCTGTTTACTGTCTATCATAGAAGGGATCAATTACCTTTTACGTCTTAGCTTTCTTTTTTTGCTTTCATATCTGTGTTAATTAGACAGTTCTAGGCTGTATAATTTTAGTGTTCTTTGTCATTACCTTTATGATATTTAGTTGGTTTCAGTATTCACTTTCTTAATCTTAAAGTGGGTGTTCTTTTGAGAATTTTATGCCAAGTGTACAGTATGTTTTGATCAAATCCCACCTCCAGTCCCTACCCTCCAACTCTTTCAACCCCTTCCCCAACTATATCCCTCTCACAATTTTATGTACTTTGTAATTTCAAACCACTGAGTTCAGCTGTTGCATGGGTAGAGCACCATCCACTTGACCATAGGCAACCTACCTAGGGCAGCAACCATGAAGAAAATGCTCCCTCCCTCAGTGACCATCAACTACCAACAGCTCTTCAGCATGGGGTAGGGTTTCCTGAGTCCTTCCCCAACATAAGTTGAAATTTGAACTGGCTTGATCTTATGCAGGTCTGTGCATTCGGCCTTAGCACTTGTGAGCTCTTGTGTAGGAAATGGGGCTCTCATTTTCAGAAAACATTGCTTTACAGCGGTCTACCAACCTCTGTCTCTGATCATCTTCCTTTTGCCCCCTCTGTGGTGATCCCTCAGTTTTGGGGAGAGGGAGTGTGGTGTGGAATCCCCATTAAAGGCTGAACATTTCAAGCTATGTCTTTCTTTTGCTTCTTAGTAGCCTGGTCGAACCTTTCTTGAATAAAGAAACAAAAAATGTCTGTGAATGCAAGTTATATGGCGAAACTGTATCAAGAAGTGGCTGAGAGCCTGCTTGGCCTTTCTGGCTATACCACTTCTTGGTTGGGTGGCCTTGCTGAAGACATGTAACTCTTTTTTGTCTTGTTTTTGAAACTTTAAAATAATGTATTAAATATGAATTCCTATGAAAATTGACCAAGACAATCCAAGATTTGAATTACTGTAGATAAACCATTATCATTACTGCTGTTACTTGTTACATTCAGGTGTGTGGTATAAACACATACCGTCTGTACCTTCGTGGGACTGTTTTCTTCTACAGTTCTGCTATGAAGAAAAGCCCTCATGTGACACTGATGAAGGGAAACGTGCCCTGTTGAGTGTCCTAAAACAGTGCCAAAGATCAGCAGCCTGAAGAAGAGCTGTGAAACTGGGGTCAGAGCTTAAGGATATGAAATATCTTCACCTTTTTGTAAAAATGCATTGCAACATGTTTTGTTACTTTTGTGAACTTGACTCAGCAAAGAGGGGAAGTGCTGATGTTACTCGGACAGAAGAGCTAAAGACAGCAGCAGGCACTTGGATATGAACAGAGGGTCCCCTTCCACATGAGGGAGTTGGCCTTTGTCAGAATGTGGCACCTTCCTTTTGTAAACCCGAGGCAGTGGGAGTGGTTCTTAGCGTGTTGTTGTGTTTTCCCTTTGAAGAATAAGTGAACGTCTTATTATAATAATAATGTCTGTAGGATTAGGAAAGGGCCAGGGATAGCTGGGGGCCCGGGGGATGCGAGCTTGAAAGTCTGAGTAGAGAAATGGTTGTGTGAAATGAACTTGTCAGGGATCAGGAGTGGGAGTCCAGGCTGATGTGAGAATTCGTGGTGCCTGTTTGGGATTTGTGGTCATGAATTTAAAATGAGACTAGTCATCTGAGTTGCATGCCTAAAATAGCATCTCCCCAAAAGGTACATTGGTGTATATTCCTGTGATGTGTGCATAACTGAAATATATTCTCACTTTCAAATCAGAAATCCCAAGTTGCCTATGCAATTACCTAGTAATTCTTCTTAAGCCATATGTGCGGGTGTATACCTGTAAATTCTTCTGATATTGAGGCAGGAAAAATGAAACCATCTTCCCTGTGGAATGACAGTGACCCCAACCTGCAAACAGAACTCTGGAAGAATTAAAAGGTTCTGTATCTTTGTTCTCTACAGTGACCAGTGGCTACTTGTGGGCTTTCAACTCTGGAAACATAGTTAGTGCCTCTGAGAAGCCAAAAGTTTCATTTGCTTTTCTTTTCTTTGTTTAAAGCACCACATATGGCTAGCAGCGATTGTTTTGTATAACACATTGTATTCACTGCCCTGTTGCTTCAGGACATTTGTTACTGGAGAGAAGAATCCAAACCTCATTATTTTGTTGTTAGAAATTTGCAATTTTGCAAATTGTGGGAGTGACTACGAGCTTTGTTTTTAGAGGAAACTTGTTGAACACTTGGCAGTCTCTAGGGTTTGGGGAGGCTTCTACCAGCATGACTGTATTTTGGAAGTTCTGTGATTAATAAGATCATTTAGAAGCCATGCCACAGGCTGGAGCTCCGTCCCAGACTGTCAATTGTGTCGTCTTTGAAAAAATCACCTTCTGTCTTGAAGAATTCTTTACCCCAAGGTTGCAATACGCTGTCACTGGAGGACCCACTCTTTCCCTTAACTGCTTGTTTCATGTGCCGTTTCTTCTTTGCAGATGTGGGTTACTCACTGCAGGACCTCTGGTCAGAGCTTCACCATGGTTGCCTTCAGCCCTAGCCCTTTCCGGTCTGTATTTCTGTTTCTGAGCATCTTTTCATGTTTGTTTTCATTCTTACTCTATTTTCTGCAGTGTGAAAGTATCTGTGTCGCTCTGGCGCAGAGTTCACTTTTCACCTTTTTGTTTCTGCCCTTCTGCCTCTTCTCATTTGGTAGAGACAATATGTTCTGGAATCTTGGCAGCTTCAGCAGAGATCCACATGTGTTGCAAGAGGGGCAGCTGTGTTCCTCGCACCTGAGAGGAACGCGGGCCCTTTTTGTTCCTTCCCGCCTGGCTCCCAGCTGCCAGCTAGCTTATGCCTGAAACAACCACACGAAAATTGTATTAATTAAATTACTGCCCGGCCATTAGTTCTAGCCTCTATTGGCTAATTCTCACATCTTATTTCACCCCATTTTAATAGTCTGTATGTCACCATGAGGTGGTGACTTATCGGAAGAGTCTAACCTGCATCCATCTTGGGCTGGAGCATCATGCGTCTGTCTCATTTCCTTCTTTCCCACCACCTTCCGTTCTGCCTACTCCTCCCACCTAAGGGCTGTGTCCTATTCTACAGGCCAGGCAGAATCTTTATTTAACCAATGAAAGCAAAGAAATACAGAAAAACCCTCCTACACCACACATGCTGCATTGCTCATGCCCTGTTGTCAGACAAGGCTAGGAAAGGATTGGTTTAGAACTCCAGGAAAACACCCCTTTGAGCTCCAGCTTTGCATAGGAATTCGTCTTTGAAATTCTTATCTATAGATAGGTCATTAGGTCCAGTGTTGAATAGTAAGGGGTCACCGTTTTTTGCAACCATTGTTCTATACAGGATTTGCCAAATGTCTTGTCTTAGGTCTTCAGTGGGAGGCTGTTTGATGAACCATTGCCACAATTCCTGAGACTTGATAGGTTAGTAACTGTCTCTACCTTCTTCCTTTTATATGAGGTTGCAGCGGATCATGCTGGTGTGGTAGAAAACCTTTGCTTAGGTTGAAATATGGTGTGGGTGTTGGTAGGCAGGTTGTTGGTAAAGTTTCACCTCTGTTCTTAAATACTGTCATAAAAATGGAAACTGTGTGGGTAGTATGCGTGATTGTGTGTGCGCATGTGTGTGTGTGCATGTGCACGCGTTTGTATGTTTGTAAGTTTGGTGTTCTACCATCCTTTTGTTGTCTTTTAAAATGAGCGAGTCTCTTTCTGCTGAGCACAAGTTCCTGTTTCCTCTATACACTGCTGTCCCTGTTATCAGGGAGTAGGGTGTTTGCCTGTGCTTGATTGTCTTTTTTTTCCTGTGACAGTGGAAGTGGGGTGAAGATTGGTGATGTGGGGTGTCAGGAGAGCTGACATACAGATTTCAAAGCCTCCTTCCCATACCCTGTGTTGGTTTTATTTCTTTCTTCTTAAAATGTGTGTTTCAGAACTTTGATCTATATTTCTAACAATTTTATGAATTAAAATTCTCCTATTCTACACTTTTCTTATTTTGAAACATATCACTTAAATGTCCTCATTTAGAAAGATCCCATGCAGTGGCTTTTAATATATTCAAAATTCCTAGTGATTAATCCCAATTTTTTTGAGGGACATTTTTATTGATGTATCAACAGAAATCATATGGATAAAGCCCCAAGCACATGATACCCTTGGAAACTGCTAATCAGCTATATTTATGGATTTGCCTGCTGGAACCATTATGTTACATACATGTATTTGATCAATATATGGTCATTCGTGACTTGGCTTCTTTTGCTTAGCATGTTTTTGAGGTTCATCTACACGGTTAATTGTATCAGTCCTTCATTTTTATTGGCAAAAGGGATTCCATGATGTGGATATGGTTTGTTGTGCTTATTCATTATTCAGTTGGTGGACATTTGGGTTTGCTTCTACTCTTTGGAAATGAATAATGCTGGAATGTTCATTTATGGTTTTTCTTAGACAGGCTTTCATTTCTCTTGAGTGTAATTTAGGAATGAAATTGCTGGATCATATAGTAACTCTGTGGTTAAAGATTTGAACAAGTGCCAGAATGTTTCACAAAGCCAGCCCTACTGTTTTCTCTCCTTCCTTGCAATGTGAGCGTCCCTGGTATATCTAACACACAAGCATCTGTTCTTGTAGAGATCAGTTGGTATCTCATCGCAGCCTTGGTATTAATGTTCTTGACAGTGGATGATGGTGAGCATCCCTTGTGGACTTCCTATGAAGAACTCCTGCTCAAATCATTTGCCTATTTTCACTTTTATTGGTCATTCTGTCATAGTAGTTCTTTATTTGAATACTAGTCCCTAAAAGACATAATTTTAATTTTTCATTGTTGATTTTCATTTTACTGATAGGTTAGGGTTCTATTTCTAGAATTTTTACTCCATCTCATTAAGCTATGTGCCAACATTTAAGTTAGAGTTGTATTGACTTGATTATTGTAACTGTTTCTTTAATTTTGGAATAAAAATTTTATTTCTCTAAGCTTGTTCTGTTAAAATGACCATTTTGAGTTCCTTGAAATTTCAATGAGAAATTTAAGATCAGCTTAAAACATAGAACCTAGGTTTTGGTGGAGAGTGATGGTTTTAAGTCATCTGACTTAGGAATATGGTTTATCTTTCCATTTATGTAAGTTGTCTCTCATTTCAACAATGTTTTGTAGTATTCAATTTCCACTTTTGTGTATCTTTTCTTAAAATTATTCCTATGTAATTTTTCCTTTTCAAAGCCATCATAAATTGAATTATATTTAATAAAAATGTATACATGAGTTGATTTCTGAGTATTTATATAACACCTTGTCACTTTGTTGAGCTCATTCATTTATTTAAATATTTCTTTAAAACAAATATCAGGATTTTTAATATATAAGATTATTCCGTCTGCAAATATGGCACTTTTATTTATATACACACCTTTTACTTCTGATCTATGTGCCTTTTATTTCTTTATCTGCTTGTTCTGTTTGAACTCTATAGCACATAGAACGGGAGATGGGGGACCCTATAGTACATAGAACTGGGGAGAGTGGGGACCCTATAGTACATAGAACTGGGGAGATGGGGTCCCCTATAGTACATAGAACTGGGGAGAGTGGGGGACCCTATAGTACACAGAGCTGGGGAGGGTGAGGGACCCTATAGTACATAGAACTAGGGAGATGCGGGACCCTATAGTACACAGAATTAGTGAGAGTGGGGGGATCCTATAGTACACAGAACTAGGGAGATGGGGGACCCTATAGTACATAGAACTGGGGAGACTGGGGACCCTATAGTACATAGAACTAGGGAGATTGGGGACCCTATAGTACATAGAACTGGGGAGAGTGGGGGACCCTATAGTACATAGAACTGGGGAGATGGGGATTCTATAGTACACAGAGCTGGGGAGAGTGGGGACCCTATAATACACAGAGCTGGGGAGGGTGAGGGACCCTATAGAACACAGAGCTGGGGAGAGTGGGGGACGCCATTGTCATTTTCTCATTTCTTAGAGAAAGAACACAAGTCTCACAATTATGGGCTGGTAGTTACAGCTTTTTCATAGATGTGCTTTTATTGATCAATAAATTTTGTATTCCAACTTTAATTAATTTGTTAACCATGAAAGGTGTTTCATATATACATTTTTTTGAGACAGTCCTAGCCATCCTGGAACTCACTCTACAGGCCAGGCTTGCCTTGAACTCACAGAGATCCACCTGCCTCTGTCTCTCAAGTGCTGGGTTTAAAGGTGTGTGCCCCCACATTCTGACTAGATGTTTCATATTGTTAAATGGCACTCTGTTTCTGTTAATATTATCACGTGTGATTTAGTCCATTGTTCTGTTGATATGGTAGATTAGATTCGTTGACCTTCAGATATTGAATCAACCTTGCATTCCTGGGAAGAATATCACTTGAATGTTACATATACTTTTTTTAAATGTTTATTTTTAGAACATGTTTGTTGTTCAGTTGGAGATTTTTGCTTGTATTTCTTTAAGAAATAAGAGCCTATAGATTTTTGATAATAATTTCTGATGTTTTCTAAGTTGTGTGACTCTCATATTGCCTCCATACTGGCGGCAAAGTGTGAACTCCTAAATGCTGTGGCTTTGAATAATTTCTTAGGCATTTGCACCAGTTTCCCCCCAAAATACTGATCCAATGTCTTGTTTTGGGGATTCTATTCAGATTTTCATTCATTATCGAACTGACTTTGATAATTTGTATCTGTGTCAGTTAAGTTTTGTCAACTTGACACCAGGCAGACTCAGCTAGGAAGAAGGAGCCGCAACTGAGGAATTGCTCTGTCGTACTGACTGTGGGTATGTCTGTGGGTTCACTTTCTTGATTAATCATTGATGTGGGAGGGCCAAGCTTAAGGTGGGCAGTGCCAGACCTGGGCAGGAGGTCCTGAGCTGTGAAAGAAAGTAGGCTTCTCAAGCCATGGGATCAGGCAATAGAATTCTGTTATATTCCTTTTAATCTATCCATCTGATGGTAGTAGCACCTCCCCATTTGGTGTTGAGCTTAGTGAACTTGAGCCCCCTCTTTTGTAACCACTTGGTCAGCCATTAAAAATTTATTTATTTTGCAGACATTTTCAAAGATCTGGTTTTCTTGTTTTGTTGATTGCTTTATTTCTGTTCTAATAATTATTATTTTCCTTCTGTTTGCTAGAGATCTTTTCCTTTTCAGTGTCTTAAATGGGAGGGTAGCTCGTTGCCTCAGTGTTTCCATGAGATCGACCTTTCCAGCAAGAAACTTCCCTGCAAGTACTACTTTTGCTGCATCTCATCAAATTCTCTGTGTTTGATTTTAATTTGCATGCATGTTAGTGTTTATTGGTATGTTTGTGATGCCTTCCTTAATGCATTTTTATTTGCAAATACATTTTAAAATGTCTGCATATCTGTGAAGTGTCTAGATTTCTTTTTGCTACTGATTTCTGTAGTAATGAGGGGGACAGAGGAGTGGGCTACATTCCCGGTGCCTGGCTGGCTTTACTCCCGAAATAATTACACAGAAACTGTATTCATTTAATACACTGCCTGGCCCATTATATTTAGCCTCTTCTTGGCCAACTCTCACATCTTAAACTAACCCATTTCTATTAATCTGTATTCACCACGAGAATGTGGCTTTCCATCATAAGTCTAACCAGCATCCATCTTGGGCCAGAGAAGCATGGCATCTACCACACTTCCCTTCCTTCCAGCATTCCATCCTGTCTACTCTGCCCATCTGATTTCTGCCCTATCAAAATGCCAAGGCAGTTTTCTTTATTCAACCAATAAAAGCAACAGAAATACAGAAGGACCTCCTACACCAGATTTCAATTTTTATTCCATTCTTTTCATAAAACAGACTCTGTATACCATCAGTTCCTGTGTGTGTGTGTGTGTGTGTGTGTGTGTGTGTGTGCATGTGCGGGTAGAGCTTATTTGATGGCTTCCCATTGGGTTTATTCAAGGAGTGAGCCGTGAGTGCTTGAGAAGGATGTACTGTGATTGCTCTGTGTTGGAGTGTTCTGTGTGTTAGGCTTTGGTTTGTAACAAATGTCTAACCTTAAATTTTTGTTGACTAAGAACAGATTTACCAAGATATTTAATGTGTACTTGGTATTTTCAGTTCTCTAAAAGAGCCAACTGCCTGTTTCATTGTACTCAGAACTGATATTCATCCAAAGGCAAAGGAATTAAATTATATTTTTTAAAAAAGCAAGGTGTTGGGGAGATGGCTCAGTAGATAAAGTGTACTCTGTGTAAGTGTAAGGAGTTTGCATTCCTAGCAGGGATGGTGGCTGCCTATATTTCCAGAATTTAGAGACTGGAGACAGGGGGTCTCTGGGGCAAGCTGGCTAGCCAGACTAGCCAAGTTGGAGAGCTCCAGGCTCAGCAAGAGACTCCGTCTTAATAAATCAAGTGGAGAATGTTTGAGAAAGACATAGGATGCCTATGTAATGAAATATACATGCATACCACAGACACAGACACACACACGTGCTTTGTAATGAAATATACATGTATACTACACACACACACACGTGCAGAAAAGCAAAACAACATAAAGTTTCTTAATAAGATTTAATGTCATTTTCCTAGGATGTGGGTCTCACATGTCTAGTCAAACACAACCTGATTACTCATGTTCTTATACTGAGTTGTATTCAACTCAATAGAACTACTGGTCCCCAGAGACCCGTAGAGAACACATAGGACAAGCTCACAGACTTAAAGAGATTCATGGATCTGTATGAATCTGAATCATCCTTTATATTCCTACATCCCTGGTTGTCCATGTTAGCTGTGGAATGCCCTTCAAGAGGACAGAATTCAAGACCCAGTGACTGCAGACTATGGCTGCCTCTTCACACTTGTAAATTTGAAGACAGAAGTATTTCAACCGTTTTTTGAAATGTGTATCCTTTAAATTCAGTTTTGGGTGGTGTTTGGAGACATCCCATTTTGTCAAAGCATGTTCTTATTCATGAAACTGCTGGAATTGAGGCCAACACATCCCACTAGTGTTGTTAACTGGGATCCAAACTGAGATGGTCTCAGGCTGAATACACCCTGGAGAACTCAAGAATTGTTCTGTTTGGCAATAGCAGGGTTCTCATCGACACAGTTGCTATGGATTAAATTATGCTTATACCACTAAGTGTATTTTGGGGTGGGTTGAAATTTTTTCTGTGCTGCATTAGATCACCATTAAATGTCTAGCTGGCTTTATTCCAGCACCATTTATGAATCATTTAGCTTTTTACAGAACTTGTGAGTGCCTTTTCCATTGTTGAAAAAGTTGTTTTGTCCAACATATTTTCCTGGTGCTCTTTTACTTAGAAATGATGATTATTTGCTGACATGAATAAACAAACTTCTTATGAGTAATTTTTATTTTACTTTTACTCTTCAAATTTATATATATATATATATCCACTTGACTTTTTTTTATTCATCTATTTATTTTATGTCCTGGCCACAGCCTCCACCCCTGCATCCTCTCCTCCCAGTCCTTCACCTCCATGCCCCCTTCCAACCCCTACAATCCCCTCCTTGTCCGTCTCTCTGTCCAGGAAAGGGCAGGTCTCCTATGAGTGTCAATAAAACATGACTTAGCAACTTTCAGTAAGACTGAGCACCTCCCCATGTGTTAAGGCTGAGTAAGGAGCCCCAGTATGAGTAGTAGGATCCTTAAAGCCAGTAAAGGAGTCTGAGACAGCCCCTGTGCCCACTGTTGGGAGTCTGAGCAAGCTAAGTAGCTGTCACACATATGCCGAGTGCCTAAGTCAGTCCCATGCAGGCTCCCTGGTTGTGGGTTCAGTCTCTGTGAGGCCCTGTGAGCCCAGTTTAGTTGATTGTGTGAGCCTTCCCGGTAACCACTTGATTTGATAAGCACTCAGCTATATGAGAGAAATATTTCTTTCCTCCCCACTCCGTGTGACAGAATGTATTATTTTTCCTAATTTGCAAAAGAAGTCACATCCCTAATCACCACTAATTGATCATTTCCATTATAGACCTTTTGTAGAGACTACATAACTTGAGTTGAAATCTGATTACTCATTAGGATAGTTTGTCTTTAAGAAACCCCATCTCGAGGACTGTTTTATGTTATATTTAGACATACTTGTGTAGTAGAAAGGATAGATATAATGATTTTCACTCTCGGTTTAATTACATTAGTGAGTGATCTTGATTGAGCAAGCTTGCAGTTTCCCTGAGCTCTGGTAGGTGGTATGTGAGGTAGGAACAGGGCCGCCATCTGTAGGCGGTTATGAGTGTTACGGATCCTCCTGGCTGTGAAGCACCTAGTAGGTGCCTGATCCACAGGCCAGTGCCCAGTAGCACTGGCTTCCCCCTTTCCTATCGTTCTATCCCAGTGGCAGATGAGCTCAATGTTTTCCTTTTCCTTTATCAGGTCCATAATCAAACATTCTGCCCAGCTCATGCTCATCCTTGAGATGATCTCTTTAAATATTAGTTTTATATGAACTAATCTGTGTTCTTCAATCCTGACTTAAGCCTAGAATGTAGTTAGAACGTTTTCTCCCAACAACTTTGATTTCCTTTCCCAAGTACAACAACAGCAAAAATTTCCCACTTCCCTAAATTTACAACTTTTAAACATTTTAGGCAGTTATTAGTTTATCCTTGTTATGACATTGCCTGTTAAGGAGTTATATTTGATTTGGTGCTAGTCAAGAATAGGAATACTATGGGGATTCAAAAACTAGCATTATTTATCTGAATTCTCTGAAATCATAAAAATAAATACAACCGTGCAGTTGTAGCCGGTTCTCCCCTGGGACTTTACGCTTGCTTTTAAATCACATATACTTTTCTTCCCTGCTTTGTGTAGGGAGCAGTCAATGGAGCTGATCATATTCACTCCTTCAGCTGTCACTCAAACTCCATTACAGGTCTGGGTGCTGCCAGCCTTATCATGTTTGAGCCAGAGATTCCATTTCCCACTAATATCATCCATTAGTTTCTTCCTTACACAGTGGCAGTGTTTACTGGGCTTCCAAAGCCAGTTTGGAGCTTAGCTTTGGAATGTTGTAAATTAATCTGGCCATAAATGGCTTTAAACATGGCATCTAAGAATGAGATAAAGGTTTTGTTTAATGGTGACTAATAGCCTATTTGGATGTATTCATCTGAGGAACTGAAGGTAATTTTGTCATCGGGCCACTTCTGTGAGTGCACAAACAGATGGGTCTTGTTCCAAACCCTGGAGGCAAACAGACCAGATGCCCCTTTAGTTGCTTGGAGAAGAAGAAGTGCTCAGGCATGTCTCCCTCCAAAGGACACTCTGACTGTCACTGTGACAACGCTCAGGTTTGCTGCTTCCCAATGAGACAGAAACGCGTTGCATTTGTTCAGTTGCATCTTTCTGGACTGGACTGCGACTCTACCTCGAGGGAGAACAGAAAAGGGACTCCAGTGAATGGATGCAGGTACGCTGAAGCCATACAGATCTACGTGCAGATTCACTCAAAGGCAGAAATGTTAGAATATGTTTAGAAATTGCTAGGCCCTCTGGTAATCACAGCCTTGAAGCCAAAAGTTGGCGATTCACACTATCTCCTACAGCCTCTTCTCTCTCTTGTAATCTGTTTATGGGACAAATAATGTCTTTCTTAGCGATTGGTTGTCAAGCTGGGACTTTGAATTGGTCCATAGCAAGCGCATACATGTGGTAGTTAAGGTGCCGTTTAGTTTCTAGAGAGACCTATATACATATTAGCTATGATTCCTCCTCCTCTCTTCATCCTTCAAGTTCTTCAAGTTAGCCATGCTAGCCAGTCTCATGAAGGCAGCACCTTCTACTGTAAGGCAAGCAAGTCAGGTTCTCTTGACCCAGAGTATATTAAGAAGCACTTACCTTTTTATCTCTCTTGAATAATTGGGTAAGTAAACAAACCATAAATTCTTTCAGGGTCTGGAACAATAATCTAAAGATTCCCGAAACACCGATCTAAACTCAAACAGATATTATTCAAAAATACAGATTTGGAAACATCAGCAAAGTGAGGCATCACCTTGCGTATAGTGAGAGATTTTAAATATTTACTTATTTATTAGTCTAAGAAGTAAGCAGCACCTTTCAGTTCCAAGAAAGAACTAACTTTCTACATTATTTTACACCATTGAGAAAGATTACTGTTTGGAGTTTTTTCTTAATTACTTATTGATTTGAAGAATTTGTAATTGGAAGAGGTTGGTTCATTTTTCTACTCCTGACCTCTAGTTTTATGAATGAAGAGACAGAAGCTCTGGGACTTAGTGATTGGACCATAGAAAGCAGGTTAATGAGTGAAGGGAGACTAGAGATCAGTCCTGGCTGAGGCAGGGCATAAAGGAGTTCGTCCCTGGCTCTCCCGGGCTATACCCATCAGCGTTATTGAGTGGGTATTTAGAACAAGGCAGTGGGCAGGACCAGTAGAGAGAAGGGGTCTTTGCAAGAAATGTTTTCTCACGGAAAATAAAGAATTCCCATGAAGGCCAGACATGGTCAATGTTAGTTTTTAGTGGGCCCGTGAGGCTGAGAGTGAAACCGTTGTCTTCCGTGATGACTTTGAGACTTACGATCCTCTTTATGAGGCATCAGTTCAACAAGCTGTGGAACAGTCCAGGCCGTAGGTCATGTCTGTTTCCAGAAGGGGAGGGACTGGACAGCGAGCGATCATGTTGGTGTGGGCAGATAATTTTCGGGCAGCTGTGCTCCTTCACATACGTGGTGGAGACCCAGGTCTGCACTTGAGTTCTATGGCCAAGAACTGACTGCAGGAGAATGGATGCCTTGACAAGAAGACTGAGTTCTTAGATAAGGGCCTCTTGGAAGAGCGAGGCTGGACCCTAACGCTTCACTGTTTTGTCTTGAGGATTTTTCCCACTTCCCGGTATCGCTCATTCTGCATCCAGCATTTACTCCTTGCATATGCAAACTCTTCTAAGTGGTAGGGCTGTGGGAGAGAATAAGAACCCGTCTGCAAGCTGCCTTCGGTCTCATGGGAGAGGATTAAATTACATCTCTTTTCTCACCTGCTGCTTTGACATACTGATTTGTTCATTCTTACATCCCACTCATCTAGAAACATCCAGGAATTCAACTCCATTATTACATACTTCACCTTCTCCCACTTATGGTAAGCTTTTCTCTAAGCCAAGATGGTCCCTGTAATCCCATTGAGTTCTTCATTTGCATGCCCAGTAGATCCTAACTGGCTAAGACTCCTATACAGTCTTTTTGCATTTATGTGGCTTAGAGTTTCATGGACTTCCCATTTGTTATTTCGAATGCCTTCAGACACTTTTCACCCACAATTTTTTTTCTAACACCACTATATCAATTGCTGGGACTTTGAGGGGTAAATCCAGAGGGAGTATAGAAGCCAAGATTTGCACTTGGGTTAAGTTACGTCTAGGATGTAGGTCAGCTAGGGAAAGGGCATTTCAGCTGGGAGCGAGCAGTGTCCCCAGGTGAGAAGGGCAATGATGGGAAGAGCATATAGCCCATTTACAAAGATGACCTGGATTTTCGACATGGGCGCTACTGAGTGCTTGTCATCAGAGGGAAATCAATGCTGTTGCTGACTATTGATCAGAGGCACAGGGGCTACTGTGATGAAGTTGTTTTCTAGGGCCCTCAGAGAACGATCTACAAATGACATGCCATCTTGGTGAAGTGAAACAAGATTTTGATTTACGGTGCTTTTTTAGGGAGAGATGAAATGTCTCAAAGGTAGTAGGTGTTACTGAAAATGACATTTTGTCTTTGAAAGCTTGAATGGCAGTGCTCATTTTTCTCCTTTAACATGCTGATGGAAAAATCTAATCTTTAACAATATCAGCCCTTACTTCCCTAACTATTCCCATTAGAAAGGTGATTTGGCCTCACATTTGATTTCTAGGAGGTTGAAATTGAATCAGATACAATGACATTATAAATCAAAATGTCTTTGAATCCTATAATAGAAGAAATTTATATAGTGCATATTTTATTCTTAAAATAACTCACAAGGTAGTTAATTATAGTAGGATATAATTGACATTTCTTATTTGTTGTGTTAGGTCTATTATCTTGTAATGCCCTCCTTGTCTTGTTGTGATGTCATAGAGTAGCCTGCTTCAGTGCATTTCCTACCACAGCACGTTCCTTTTAGAATACCTACAGCCTTTTCCTCTTTGCATCTGGGTTGCCTGACAAAGACCTGGAAGTGATGCATTTGAGTTCAGAAGCGAAGTCACAAAATTGTCATATGCTTCCACCTTATTCTTTTGGGATGTTTGCTCTTGGAAGCCATCCAGCTACCTGTGAGTAAACATGGAGGTATATTGGCTTGCTGCCCAACCAAGGTCCTACCGGACAGCTAACATCAACTCGTGAGGTGCAGATCACCTGCAGGCACAGAGTGCGTCCATCCCCTGCTTCTCAGCCCCCCCCCCCAGCGGATAACATGTGTTCCTGAGAGCAGCCCTGTTCTGACTGAGGATTCATTACTAAACGAAAGAGTTATCCTTTCAAGTCTTTGAGTTTGGGATCATTCATTTCACAGCAGAAGACAATGAGAGTAAGTTGCTAGTCTATGTTAACGTACATCTGCCTTATGAATCATGTTTTAAAGAGGAGCTACATAGTTAGTGTATCCCCACTAAAGGATGAGATCTTGACTCTCACAACTAAGCCAAAGCCATGAATGAGTCCCACTTGTTGGATATTAGCTTTTATGAACATTTGGTGGTGTGGTTTAGAGTGAGAGACTGTATACAACTCTGTCATATGTTAGGTGGTGGACAAGTTACTTATTCCCATCATCCATAGAATGGGGGTAGTACAAATACCCTTCATCTAGAATTTATGAAGGTCAAATGACTTAGTACATGTAAAAATCGTAGGACAATACTTGGTACAAAGCAAGCAGGGAATGGAGGATGGATATTGTTAGCAGTAGCAATATAACCCTGATGCCTTAGGAATGCAATCCAATGATTTGTCATGAGTAAAAGAACTCAAACCCGATAATGATTATTCCGTAGTTTTCTGTACTTTCTTGCAAACAATGAAGCGTGGTGTAGCCAAGCCATGCAGTGATCTCAGGTGTCACCTCAGTGACATATTCTGATAACAATCATTAACCTGAAGGGACACTGAGATAATTTTGCTCCAGACTTGATCCTCCTGGCATTTTTGC
Source organism: Dicrostonyx torquatus (assembly GCA_028555095.1). Lineage (NCBI taxonomy): Eukaryota > Metazoa > Chordata > Mammalia > Rodentia > Cricetidae > Dicrostonyx > Dicrostonyx torquatus. Next base: position 424,694 of record JAQHUG010000315.1, read on the forward strand.
AGCTGTGAGGATGTCTGCATTTTGTTGACGGCTCTTTATAAATACGGCTTCCTCTTTGCTTCTGAATTTCAAGTTTTAAGTAGAGAGCAGAGGCTTAATTTATCTGTGCATTTCTAACTATGGATTCCTTTCTTGAGTTTTTTGCAAATAGCTTTCTGTGGTCACATAATGTATCTCTAACCGGAACATCTTCATCTGTGTTGTCGTTGCTGTAATTGCTATCTTCTGTGTCTTGTGAAGATAGAAGAAGGTTTTAAATCTCCTTGGTGGGGAAAGGTGTTTCCTGCCTGGAGTCTGGTTTGAAAGTAGATACACGGTTGTGCAAAATAGATACCCTAATACTTGCTGGGCGAAGCATTAAGTGCATACTCAGTAAGAGCACCCCAGGGCCTGTGCAGTCCCTCATAGTTTACAGATGCCACCAGCTGACAAAGTGTGGGCATTGCATTCATCTTGCTATTAATGGACTTATATTTAGATTTTCAAAATTGTCTTGAAAGCACACAATTCCTTCGAATTAACATCCCAGGGAATTTTTTTTGTTTGGTTTTCATTTCTTTTTTTTTCCTGTTAAAAAAGAAATTTACATTTACTCCCTTTGTCCCAGGCCCTCCCACTCCCCCAACATCCTTCTTCCCTCCCCCTGCTTCCTAAAGAGGGGGCAGGGTACCCTGCCCTGTGGGAAGCCCAAGGCCCTCCCCCCTCCATCCCAGCCTAAGAAGGTGTGCATCCATATAGACTAGGTTCCCAAAAAGCCAAGACATGCAGAAGAGATAGGTCCCAGTGCCATTATCATTGGCTTCTCAGTCAGTCCCCATTGGTAGCCACATTCAGAGAGTCCGGTCTGTTTGGTCATATGCTCATTCAGTCCTGGTCCAGCTGGATTTGATGAGCTCCCAATAGATCAGGCACACTGTCTCAGTTGATGGCCCAGTCCCTCGTGGTCCTGACTTCCTTGCTCATCTTCTCCCACCTTCTGCTCTTTGACTGCACCTTGGGAGCTCAGTCCTTTGTTTTGATATGGATGTGGGTCTCTGACTCTATCTTCATCCATCAGGTGAAATTTCTATGGTGATGATCAAGATATTCATCCATGTGACTACGGGACAAGGCTAGTTCAGGGACCCTCTCCTCTGCTGCCCAAATATTTAAAATATTTGTTATATTGCTGAGTCATAAGTTAATTCTTTCAAAAAGTGTACCTTTCTTTTGTCTGTGTATATATGTATGCCTGTTCATTTGTCTACAAATGCACCTGCACACATGCATATATGCATGTGGAAGCCAGAAAACAGCCTCATTCTCAAGTCTTGTCTCCCTGGTTTTTACAGGGTCTTGTACTGGCCTGAAGCTTGTCAATTAATCTAGGCTAGCTGGCCAGTAACTACAAGGGACCTGCATGTCTCTGCCTCTCAAGTGTGAACCACCATGCTCAGTTTTTTTTCTTTTTCTCTTTTTGTGGGTACTGGGTTTAAACTCAAGTCCTCATGATTGTGTGGCAAGCACCTTACCAACTAAGGTACTCTCTAATCCCCACAAACCTTATTTTTTTCAGTATTTTAGTTTAGTATACAGAGTGGTGGGTTTCTTTATTACATTTCCATACATATGTGCCATTGCCCTTTGTGTTCTTCTCCAAAGTCCTCTCCCATTCTCTGGTTGGTTCCTTTTCTTCTTCCAGAGTACCCTCTTCTGCTTCTGTAAGCAGAGACTGTTTGTTTATTTCCCGGCTGCTCAGACCCAAATAATAACACAGAAACTATATTAATTACAACACTGTTTGGCCAAGAGCTTAGTCATGTTTTTTTTTTTTTAACTAACTCTTACATCTTAAATTAACCCATAATTCTTGTCTGTATTAGCCACATGGCTTGGTACCTTTATCAGTGAGGCAGTCTCATCTTGCTTCCTCCTCATCTAGGTGACGACTACATACTCAGCCTTTCCTCTTCCCAGAATGAATGCAATAAAGTAGTCCCACACTTGCTTCCATGCCACGTGTATTCCCGTTGGCCTCTTTTCTCCTTTCTCTTAGTCTTACTCTTCGCAAAATATTCTTTCTTCCTTCTAGTTTCATGACTCTCTAATATATATGTATAGTCATATGAGAGAACACATAGGGAGTTTGTCTCTCTTATTAGATATTTGTTTATTAAAATATTGCTGAAGTTCCATTCATAGTCAGTGATGTCACTTGATCTTGCCATTTCAACGCAGTGCTCTGAGTTCCTGAGGAAAATGTAGCAATAAAGCTTTATGTTTGTGTTGCACAGTTTGGGTATTGATTTCAGAAGAACATAAGCTTCACATCTTTGAGGAGGAAGCTGCCGCATGCCTTTCCCTTTGTAGAGAATCCTGAAGCTCCAGACAAAGCTGGAAAGGAACAAACTTAAGTTGCATTTGGCTATAATCACAGGATCAATGTTGTTTTGTCAAAAGAAATAGCATTGAGGTGTCATGATAGTGATTGGTGTTCCAGCAGCGGCTCTATGGCCACCTGGGGGCTCAGATTTGGGCCAGCTGTACCTTTAGGCATGACTTCTAGATTCCAGGAGAGAAGAAGGGGAAGGGAGAAGGAGCAACAGCTCATAACAGTTGTATTTTATCCTTTAAAATGAAGAAAACTGTGTCTTTGCGTTGCCCTGTTTATTGGACTTCTCACTGTTAATAAATCACATGACATCTAACAGCAAAGCTTATCTTAGCTATCTGCTGCTGTGTAACAAAATACCCTACCACTGTACCTAACTCCCAACATGCCTGCATGTCAGTAACCCCGTGATGGCTTTGCTGGTGCCTCTGTTCCCAGGGTCATAAAGGTGACCAAAGTGCAGACAGGCATGGGATTGCAGTTCTACCTGCAAAGTGGAGAGAAATGCACCCTCACTCACAGGATGGCTACATTCAGTGTCAGTGCGGTTGGTAATGCTGGCTTTAGATAACTCGCAGGTGACTGACAAGAGTTCTTCTGTTCCTTCTCCTGAAACCTCCCGTGGGGGTCACAACATCATACTTAGCTTGTCTTAGAGTAAATAAGAGTAAAAGAAGCAGGGAAAACACAGTGGCCACAAGCTTTTATTTTTGTTGTTCTCTGATAAAGGAGTTGTATGGGACAGGGTCTTACTCTCTGGCCTAGGCTGGCCTCAGACTTATAATGATTCTCCTGCCTCAGCCTCCCAAGTACTGGTATTTTAGCACTATGCAATGCTTCACAGTTTGGTTTTGTTTTATTTTGAAAGTGACACCATTACACTGTTCCATGATTCTGCTTTTATGCATGACATCAGGTCTAACCTGCACTCAGTGGAGGTGGCTGTATAAGCCATAGGTTTAGCCTATGCTCAGTGGGAGTGGCATGCAGAAGGTAGGATCTTTAAGAGGCATCTTACAAGTTTTCTACCACATGAAGAAAGACAAATCATTATCTTCTTATTTTAAAAAATGTTTATCCATTTATTATGTATACAATGTTCTGTGTGTATGCCTGCAGGCCAGAAGAGGGCACCAGATCTCATTACAGATGGTTGTGCGCCATCATGTGGTTGCTGAGAATTGAACTCAGGACCTTTGGAAGAGCAGGCAATGTTCTTAACCTCTGAGCCATCTCTCCAGCCCCAAGACAAATCCTCTAAGCACATGTTACTGACACACAAGGATGATGTGACATGTGCAGTTAGGCATTGCTCGTACAGAATGAAGAAAAGCACAAAGTGGGACGGTGATAGGAACCGGAGTTGAATGCTAGATGCGCCACCTCATCAATGACTTAACTGACATCTTTGACCCTCTGTTCTCTCAACAAAGTCACAAGGTTATTGTCTGAATCGCACGAGGAAAGGAAGCATAAAGGCCTGTGTTGTCAGCTCTCTGTCACCTGTAGTTTGTCTATTACTATAGAGTGGAGATGAAACTACAGTCTGGTTCCCAAACCACATGGCAGATTTTCCTTAACACAGCATACTATAGCCCCGATGTACAAATTCTGAGACCCATCGTAGAAGCCTAACCTCTAGATAATGGACTTTCTTTATAAGTTACCACCATTTTGAAAGGCATCTCCACATCGCCTAGGCAGATATCAAGCAGCCATGTACAGGACAGAGATGTGCAGCTAGGCTGTTAGAATACCTATGCCAGTACAACCATCTGAGTCCTTGGCTTTGAAAACCTGTTGCTCTTTAAGTGGAGGCCTTATATTTTAGGTCTGTCTTTGGGTTACATAAAGATATGTTAGGATCTTGCTACAAAGGAACAATAGAATTTTTCTCTTCATTTTTTCTTTAAGTATAAATTACAGTTTTGTAATAGACAAGAGCTGAGGTTTCTTTGATAAAATTCCTTTACATATCTTTGAGTAGATTGGATATTGTTTCTAGAGTCCAACCTATGTTATGATCATCATGTATCTGTCCTATCTTCATTCAACACATTTGGTTTGAACACCTTCTTGGCCAAGGCACCAAGGAAGCTGCTCTCCAGAGATGCAGAGTGGACAGGAAAGAGGTAATTCTGTGAATTTCAGTAACTCAAACTGGGTAGGGGATCGTTTCCTGTAAGTATTACTGTAAACACTGGATGCTAAGGGGGAGTTAGAGAGGAGGGGACCACTTCAAGCTTGTAAATCAGGAAAAAGTCACTCTAGAGCATGGCCAGCTTCTGAATACAGATTAGGCAATTAAGCATTTGAAAGGAAAGTTTGCTGACTTTGTCACCCTCTCTGCTCAAGTGTCTGGTTGACAGTGTTGTATGCGATCATTCAATAGAAGGCCTTTTAAATCAGAATGTTTAAGACACCTGCCCTAGGAAAATAGGAAACACCACCCTGGCAGATAGGACTCAGCCCTGCTGAATGTGGGTCTTTTATATCCACACACGATAATCTGACCAGTGTCTAAAATGGAAGATCGATCAGGTGAAGGCAGAAGGCACTGAGTAGGAACAGGACAAGCGGCAGCGTCAAACTTGTGAGGGTATCTCTGTCACAGCTATTGCATGGTTGTGAAGAAACTGGACTGAGACTGTCTGCTGTTATCTTTGGGTGAGCAGGTATCCTCTTGTTTTGTTTCTGCATTTACAAGGATGCTGATTTCACAGTTGTAAGAAAGAAATGGGGTAACATGTAGGGCTCCTCGGAGAGGAGCCTGGTGCATAGTAAACACTCTGTGTTTTAGCTCTTACAGTTGTTTGAAGTGTGATGAATTCCCACGATGCCAGTCTCTTACATTTAGACAGGAGTGGAGCACAAAAAGCTTTTTCAAAGGCAGATTGATGAATTGCTTATTGTCTTTTCCTGGATAATGGAGAACTTAAAGAAATTCAGCAAACTGTGCTAGATTAGCCTCTTCTGATCCTGCAATGCGAAGTCTTATGAGAGAAAGTGTATCAAGGAAGCCATCTAGCACTCTCTTCTCTGTACAGTTATCACAGTGTGCCCCTGTTCCCCTGGGCTGCCTCAGCAAACCAGGAAAGACCTGCGTGTTGCAAGACAATGGGAAGTTCTTGGTTTACAGTGCCAGAGGCAGAGGTTCCAAGTCAAGGAGGTAGCAACCTGTCCTCCCCATTTCTCCCTAGTTTCTGGTGATGCTCACACCTGTATCCTTGTCTGGCAGCATCCCCACATCTTCTTCAGTTATCTGAGGCCATTCTTTTATGACTAAAATTTCCCATAGTGTCTTCATCTCACAAAGGATAGCAGCCATATTGGATTGGTGCTTGCACTGATGCCACCATCTTAATTTGATTACTATTATGATGTCTTCATCTTAATTTGACTACTGTAAAGACCTTATTTTCTGATAAGGCCATATTCCCACTATAGGTGTGTGTTTGTATGTGTGTGTGTGTGTGTGTGTGTGTATGTGTGTGTGTATGTGTGCATGCGTGCATGTGTATGTATATATATGAGAAATAATTCACGATTAAATGCTGTCTTTTAACACTGAGGAGGCTTAAGGCTCCAGGAGAGGCTAACAGATGCTTTGATGAGTATGTGGGGACAGGGCAGAAGTGCTCTGAATAACTTTTGAGTAGTTCCTAGTGTGGCTGACCTGGTTGCTAAGTCATTTTTATCTCTGGTTCCATTAATGAATTCCAGGTCAAAAGCAGTTTAGAATTTATCATTGTACTGGGGGAGAGTCATATATTTACTGTTTGATTCCTTGGGAGAACTCAGTGGGCTCAGTAAATCACATAACCTGGGGGGAAGTCCAGACGATGAAAAGCTGCTGATGTAACTTAGCCAAGATGCTGCTTAGCGCAGGCAGCCTGGTCTTCACTAGCTTCTAGAGCTGAGGCCGCGTCATGGTCCACAACTCTGCCATTTGTCTCTGTGGATCCTGAAAGCAGCAGATAAAGTTTCAAAGGCTTAGCTGCCTGTAATTTAAGAATGAACTTGGTTAGAAGTCAGATCAAGCAAAGAAAATGAAAATGTCATTGCACAAAAGAAAAATGAACAAGCCAGTGGAAATGTAGTATTTTTAAAATAATGTTTTGTATCCCCCACCCTCTAGTTATTTTAGTTTTGTTTTTGTCTTAGCTTTTTGAAGCCAATGCTTTGTTTTGTCTGTAATAGTAATGACTAGTGTGTGAGAGGGAGTAATGTAGAAACCAACTTTCCTAAGTCTGGAAGAAACGCCAAAGCTCTTGCATGAAACACTGTCTGTCACCTATCCGGAGGCACTCCTTCTCGGGAAATGGGGCCACTTGACACATTGCTGAGAGTTTCAGGATAAAGAGTTGGGGGGCTGAGAGTGTGGTCCTATCCAATGATACAGTGAAAACAAGATGGTGTGGGCTAGGGAGATGGCTCAGTGGGTGAAGTACTCTGTGCACATGTGTGAGTGCCTGTGTTTGGATCCCCCACAGTCATGTTAATCTTAGACATGCATGGTGGCCTACCTGCAGTCTCACTGTCTGGGAGCAGAGAGGGGTGTTTCAGGATAAGCTGGCTAGTTATAAGCTGAGCTGGATGCTCTGGGATCACGCAAGAGAGCCTTCTCAATATATAAGGTGGGGTGGTCAAGGACCTCAGATGACTCATCTGTGTCAACCTGTGGTCTTCATGTGCATGTGTAATCACATGTGTGTGCCACATATATACATGACAAGAAAAAACCTAGATAAAGCTACTGTATTCTTATATTTTGATAGATATGCATTTTAATTTATATACTTCATGTATTACAGTTTATAATTCTAGTTGTTCCCAGCTTAAATGGTGTTTTAATTTTAAATGTTGAAGAGTTACAACATGGAATTCATCATCATTATTATTTTATTAGTGTAATGGATGGTAGTTACGTCTTTATTAAAAAGTCATTCTACCAGTGATGATGTCTGAATCAGTGTGTTAACTTACATTGATCCAGTTTCTTGATTTGGACTGAAAGTTTAAACTTTAGAGCTTTGTAGAAAGAAGGACCCAGTTCTGGAACTAATCAGAGCAATAGAGGGAAGGTCTCCTTTGCTAATCCATTGTGGGTGCTATTATTCTCATAGACAACAACCAAAATATAAGACAAGTAAGCCAGATACAATGATAACATATACTGTGATTCCTATTCATGTACAGTTAAAAATGGGCAAAGTTCTGGGGCTGGAGAGATGGCTCAGCAGTTAGGAGCACTGGTTGCTCTTCCAGAGGACTAGGGTTTAATTTCCAGAACCCACATGTAATTCATTCATGACCACCTATAATTCCAGTGTCAGGGGATCTGATGCTCTCTTCTGACCTCATCAGTCACCAAAGACATATGTGATGTACAGATATACATCCAACCAGAACACCCATACATATTATATATATACACATACATACACACATATGTATATAACACCCATGCACACACAGACACAGTGTTAAAAGTTGGATGTGATGTACTGTGTGCAGAGATCCTGATTTAGGAGAAGCATGCTGGGACTCTGATAATGTTCAGTTCACAATCTGGGAACTGATGATTTCAATGTTTGCTCATCTTAATGAAATTTATCAAGCTCTAGACTTATAATCTGTATACTTTTTACAACTTTTATATTAAAAAATTAAAAACCACTGTTAATAGAGTTTAATGGGGACTTATACATTTTCTTAAGATAAACTTATCCTGAAAATTTTGTTTTTTGTATAGTTATTGATATTATTAAAATTTATTCTGATGTTATTTAAGGCAGATTTGGGAATATATTCACGCACATAAAATTAAGAAAAGTATTTATGCCAAAATTGCTAAATGTTTCTCTGGGACCTTGCATTGATGCTACTCATAATTAATAACTACTTTTGTTTCTAAAATTATATTTTCAGCTATGTAAATGTATTCAAAAAAAAGCCCTCTTGGGGGCAGGATTAGCAGTAACTTATATTCATTTAGAATAAAGAACTTGTTTATCAGATTTCCTAATTCCTTGGAAGTTAATATTATGTTTATAAGCTTTAGGAATTTGAGACCTGGACAAAAGAAAACTAAGAAAGGTGGGGGTGTTGTATAGAGTCTTAGGAGGGGTGTGTGGTAATGGGTACCAATACAACCTCAGAAGACAGGAGTCTAAATATGAATCCAAAGCGGGAGCTGTTTGGGCCACACACCTCACTCTTACATTGGCCACCTGTGTTGAACTCCAGCTGATGGAATGGATTTAGACTGTTGAATAATTCTTAGAGGATATAAAGAATTTAGATTTTGTTCCAGGTTTTACCTGTTTAAATGGCCTTTGCCTGAGTCTTCATGAGGAATGTAATGAGATAGATTAATATGGTATGCTTTCTCCCAGCAAGGGCTTACTCTACGGTTGAATAACCAAGCCATTTGTAGGTAAAATATTTAAATGAAAATATATGTGTAAGATCATTGGGGATGTGTGCAAAAGTCATACTCGTTGAATGAGAATGTCCTAGCCTAAACCTTGCTGCGGTGTCTCTCAAGGGTCACTAGAGTAGCCTCTAACTGGTCCCTGTTTTGCTTTTTTTTTTTAAATTTAATTTTATTTTTTTCATTCAAAAATTTACACTTTCAAAAAAAAAAATTTACACTTTCTTCCCTTATCCCAGTCCCCGCTCCGCTCTCCCACTACCCGCCCTGCTCTCCCACTACCCCTCCTCCCTCCCCCTGCTTCCTTAAGAGAGGGCAGGGTAGTCTGCCCTGTGGAAAGTCCAAGGCCCTCCCCCCTCCATCCTGGCCCAAGATGGTGTGCATCGAAATAGACTGGGTTCCCCAAAAGCCTAATCATGCAGAGAAGATAGGTCACAGTTTCATCGATGGCTACCCAGTCTGTCCCATTGGCAGCCACATTCAGAGTCCGATTTGGTCAGATGCTCCATCAGTCTCAGTCCAGCAGGACTGAGTGAGCTCCCATTAGAATGTGTGTGTTTGGTTTATTAGCACCTTTAGTATTAACTGATGTTTGTCTGCGTACTTGACCTGTTTGTGCATTTGTTTGTTTGCCAATCATGAAGCACCACCTTTCTGGTGGGAAACAGTGAATGAACTGGTATAAACTATCTACAAAGAAAGTTATTAGCAGGGCGGTGGTGGCGCACACCTTTAATCCCAGCACTTCGGAGGCAGAGGCAGGTGCATCTCTGTGAGTTCCAGGACAGTCAGAGCAATTACAAAGACAAGCTGTCTCTTGAAAAAATAAAAAAGAAAATAATTTAACTTGCCCAATACATATATAAAAATATGTGTGGCACTAGTAGTAATCACAGATTACTGTCAGACTGACCCAAACAAGAATAAATGGTGATAATCACTGTTGCTAAAGATTTATGGGAAGCAGCTGATTGATATAATCTTGCCAGTGGCAACTTGAGCAGCTGGATTGTGATTTAAAGCATCCTACTCCATGGCCAGAGACCACTATAGAATCAGTGAGTCCTAAGTTCTTTAAAAAAAGGAGCAGAATGCCAAAGTTAAGAATTAAGTTTGAACATAATGAGTTTGAATGAGAAAAACATCACATTTCTTTGCAAGTTGATAACTAGAACAAACACCAGAAACTCATCAAGAGCAAGCACAAGGCAGACCGACTCCAGGGCCAGGCCGTGCACAGCTGTGCTCTGATGGCCCAACAGACTATTCATGGCTGTCTTTTCATCACAAAAGACCAAAGCCTGTTTACAGTTTGTGCTAGAAATACCCTGATCTAAATCTCCATGGTTGCTCATGGGTGACTGAGGTAGTCTCTGCCTTGTTCTTGTTTATGAACAGATTTTAATAGCCGATTTCGTGGTAGTCCTGTGAAATAATTTATTTCTTATGTTAACCTGGTTACCACTGAATTTCCTTTCTATATCACAGCGATTTTATATTGCTTACTACAAAGAGAGAGGAAAGACAACTAAATCCTCTGGCAGGGTCAATGGATGGATCTTTATTTCTCCTTTTCTCCCTCTTTCATATTTTTAGTTTGTTTTATGTGTATGAGTCCTTTGCCTTCATGTTTGTCTGTGCACCATGTACATGACTGGTGCCCACAAAAGTCAGAACAGAGCATCAGTGCCCCCAGGAACTGGAGTTACAGATAGTTGCAAGACTTCATGTGGGTGCTGGGAACCAAACCGTGGTCCTCTGCATGGAAAACAAGTGCTCTTAACCTCTGAGCCATCTCTTTACCCCCATTACCCACTGTATTTCGAGTCTTCTGGCCTCCAACTCTGTGGAGAAGAGAATAACCTTGACTTGTGTTCCTCTTACCTCCATGCCCTAAGTGCTAGGATTACAGGCATGTGTCCCTGCATGCAGTTTCCGCGGTGTTGGATTGAGTCCAAGGCTTCTTGGGCACTAGGCAAGCACTCTAGTTGAATTACATTCCTTCCTCTTTCTAATGTTAATGGTTAGGTGTATATATAAGACTTGAAAACTCATGAGCAGTCATCTGTGGTGCTGTTGATAATATCAGATGTGTGCTCAACAGGGGAGAGCCTTCTTTCAGCTTAACCCTTGATGGGATCCGGATCTCTGTATATAACTTTAGACATCTGTTGATTGGAAGACGTTTCCTTTCTTTTGAAGACTAACTCTTGTTACTCTGTACATTTCAAATATTCTTTCTCCTCCATTACCCACACACTTCTGGTGCCAGTTTGGCAAGAGGCATTTTCACTGTGCAATAATCCTTGACCCAGCAGGGTGAGCTGGAATCACTGGCAACAAAAACATTGCTAAATATTTCTGCTCTGGAATGAGTATCAATAATTATTGTTGAAAATGATCTCAAAGTCAATAGATGAAAGGCACTAACCAAAATAAAATGTCAGCCTCAAATCAGTTTGTTCTGTCGGGTTTCACAGGCGCCCCTGCCTGCTTTATTGCTGCTCACTGTAAGGGCAGCTGGGCTGATGGAGAGTTGAGGAGGATAGTAACAGCAGTCACAAAGGATGCAGTTCAAGATCCTATTTTCATAAATGTAGCACAAACATATGGTCACTGAATACATGTTGAAGATCTGTGTCACATCTTTGAAGAGACTTTGGGCAAACTATGGCCTCTGAAGCTGAATTGTTATAAGGCCCTTACTCCATGCCTGTGGCCAGCAACTGAATTCTCAAGACTTCGTTCTAGGAAATATGTGCTGTAATGGCGGAAACAGAAACAACCCCAGTGCTCCTGTCTGCGACCCATGCTAAGACTCCATGTTGATATTCTTAATAAATGTTCTGGTTGCTTTGATAAGTGGTTATCTTTCTGCTTTTAAAATGCTGTAGAAAGTGGCCTTGGGTACATGCCTGTAACCCCGCTCTTGGTGCTGACTGGAAGGAGTCACCATCAGCTCAAGGCCACCCTCGGCTACATTGCAACAACAGCATCAAAAATCCAAGATGCTAATGAATGTCAGTCTTAAAATAAAAATTATAATTCAGACAAGTAAAAACCATGGCCATTTTTGCCTTTTCAGTTTTCTTTTATGAATATGTTTATTAAATTTCTGCACCAACTTACTGAGTACTATGTAGTATTCTAGATCTTCAAATACTCTCTTCATGAATTTTGCATTCTTGGTGCAGGACATACGAGGCAAGTCAACAAATAAAATATAGACATAAGGTCTACAGCATTTTAGTGGGTGAAAAGGCGAGAAGGTCTGAGCTTGGATGCAGGATTGAGCCTTTAGATGGGTCTCTCAGGGAGAAGGTGGCATTGGCCTGAAGGAATTCTACAGCACTGTGGCAGTGTAGAGACACGAGCTTTCCTCTGTGTGAGTTGGGAAGCACTTGGGCTATGTCATGGATGTTGAGAGGCGTGCTAACATGACCTGACTTATAGTTTAAAAGTCTCCCTCTGGCTATTGGGTTGAAAAAGGGAGAACATGAATTGGAATAGGGACATGGGCCAATGGTGGTTTTGTCCTTTAGAACTGGAAAAATCAAAATAAATGTTTTGAAATTTATCCAGAAAGAACGGATTGCAAGAAGCTAGATTGAAAAGTTGCATCCTTTGATCCTTTGTATTTTTATTAATTGTTACATAAAGTTTGTAGGTTTGAGTAACTATATGTCAAGATGATATATTCTTTCTTAAGTGTGTGTGCGTGCATGTGTGTGTGTGTGTTTCAGAGAGAGGGAGAGAGAGAGATAGATTTGGTGTGAATGTTTAATGTTTAAAGGAGAAAGAAATGGATGGAATAGGAATAGATTAGAGTGTTATAAAACTCTGGAATTTAGAAGACTCAAGCATTGAATATTCAATATGCCTAAGGGTCTTCTCTTGCAATTTTAATGCTTGAATCACATTAAGATGTATTAGGAGAAGCCACAACTATCAGCTTTTTACCCGATGTGTGTACTCTTGGAAAATGCAACATCATACCTGCAAATTTGTTTTCATGTAGGGTTATACCTGGTCCTTTGTTGAAGGGATGAATTGCCATTTCAGGTAGCAGAATTATCCTTCCTAGAGTTCTTTAAAGATTGGATAAAATGGTGCTGGCCATGCTGAGATGTTTTGATTTAGGCCAATGGAGGCCAGATTACTTGACCCCACATGCATCCTCTGATTTGGTAAGACGACTTCATTCAGTGTTCTTTAAAATCTTTCCTCTATGGAGGCAGCAGGGTCTGAACCAGGGGAATTAGAAATGGTGTGAACAAAAGGAAGTGTTCTGAAGTGCACTTTCCTCCTCCTCCTCCTCCTCTTTCTTTTCTTTTGAGTTGTCAAAAGAGAAAATAATTTAAGGGGAGCAAAAAAATATCTACCTTGAGCCCTTAAATAATCTACACAGCATATTTTTATTTACTTCTGCTGTTAGGCTTTTGTGCAGGCATGCAGGCATACACAGAGATAGACAAAATTCAAACATGGTTACACTGGAAAGAATTTAACTACGTGATATACAGGATATGCAAAATTAAGTTATTATGTCTGTAGAAAAAGAATGGCTATGTTTTAGGAAGAAACTGAGACAACTTTTGTGTGTGTACGTGTGTGTGAAGATGTGTAGACAGTATTGAGAAGCCTGAGCCGGCTGTGTGTGTGTGTGTGTGTGTGTGTGT
>JAQHUG010000315.1:442085-452292 GCA_028555095.1 Dicrostonyx torquatus
GCTCTGATATCTCCATCTATAGCAGACATTAAACAGCTTGACGCTAGCCAGATTACCATTACCCCTCACACTGAAGAATTTTTACTTTGGTTCCCATTATCCAAGACATCATCTATAACTCTCATTTTTAAAAAAGTAACAAGTTATGCTAAAAGGCAAGGGAAAACAATCTAGAAAAGTAAAAAGGATAAAGTATTGAAGCAGACTGGGGTCTGATAGAGAATGTGGATCCACCAGATGACTTCGAGCCACTGTGGTTCATTGTGAAGGGTTCTAACAGCAAAATTAGACAGTACACACGAACAGATGGGCAGAGTAAGAAAAGAGGGAAGCATTCAAGAAAAAAATTAAAAAGAAATGGGTAGAAATCCTGTGTATACTGCCAGGAATGGAAAACATGGTGGAGGGGTCTTCCTGAGGGACTGCACTGGCTGAGCAAGGGCTCACTGAGCTTACTGATGGAAACTGGAAACCCTGACCTGAAGTTCAAGGATTCAGGGTTATAGGGGAAAACACAAATGCTCAAGGATGGTGATGCAGTATCAATACTCAAAGTGTACATAGAATTAAAGGCCACAAGGAATAACACAATGAAAGAATGAGTGGTATAGAAGAAACATTTGTAGTGATGATGATTATTTTCCCCGAGCATCAGGAAATCCAGAGGACAGATAAAGAGAGATAAAAATGCCAAGCTGTTCCCCATAGAAAAGCAACGTCCACGTCCTAGGAAGCAGAGAGGACGTTCAGAAAGAAGTTATGAGTTGGGCTAACCTATGCAAGAAAAAGAATCGCAGTTACAGTGGGCAGCCTGTGAGAAACCGTGCTTGTGGTGTGCATGGTTTAAAGTGTGAAAAGAGAAATGCAGAGCAACCTTCCTGCTCATATCCAGGGAAATATCATTCCGAAGTGAAACAAACACTTTCCTCTGGCAAACAAAACTGAAATTTTCATGGCTAGCAGATTTGCCCTGCACAAAACGCTGAACTAAGTTTTCTGTAGCAAAGGAAAATGATTTAGTAAACTCTGAATCTTGTGTCTGGGTGAACAAATAAAGTGTGGGGAGAGAAAGAAAAAGAAATTCAAGTAAAGTAAAATCCTTTGTTTTTCTCATTACTTGTTTAATAAACTGACTTAAAGAAATAAGACTATATCAGATAATCACAACATATGAATAATAAAATAAATGACAACAATGTCATAGGGAGAGCAGAGAAATAAACAATACTCAGCTGTACAATTCTTGAACTGCACATGAACTGGAATTCTGTTCTTTGAAGCTGAACTTGAATTAGTTTAAACTGCATATTGCAAATCTTTACAGAACTACTAAAACTTGAGTATGATTGGTCTGTGTACAGAGTCTGTGAAATGGCTATGTAATCCAAAATGCACAAAGTAAGATGAGACAAAGTGGCAGGGAGCACACAAATAATGCAATAAATACAGAATTTGCCAGCATGGCAGATATTAATCCAACTATGTAAATGATTACTTTAAACATAATTGATTTAAATATACCAATCAACTAACTAAAACATAGCATTGGACTGATTAAAAAATTATTTGATTCTAAATCCTCATGTCTTAAAGAATAGGGAAGGATGCATACTGCATTAACAACAGTGTTTTTAAAAAGCTAAATTCACAGTCTTGATTTCAATTTCAGCCAAAGTAGATTTCACCCCCAGAATATCAGGGACAAAGAGGGACATTTGATAATGATAAAGAAGTTAACTGTCCAAGAAGGAATAGCAGCATAAATACCCCAGAACAGCACCGGAACCTGTGAGGTGGAAACTGAAGGCAGGAGAAATACATCTACTAGAGTAGCTTCAGACAAGGAGGAGATGGACTGAGCAGAAAATCAGAAGCACACAGTGGAAGAAGATAGCCAGGTCTAATCAACAGCTGTAGAACACTCCAGAAACAGCAGAATCTGTTCTTCTGAAGCTTTGTGTGAGCATTAGTCAGGAGTAAACAAACTGATCCATAAAATTTCCTTTATCAAATTTAAAAGAGTGATATCACATAAATACATATTCAGGTGATAATGGGCTTAAACTAGAAGTTGCACTAGAAAGAGATGTGGAAAACTCTCAAATATGTGGGTATTAAATGGTATTCTTTTAAGTAAAAAAAAAACGAATCAGAAGTTGTCAGATCAATCAAAATATTTGAATGAAAGAAAATGTGAAATTCCATAAAGTGGTGGTCCATAGGTATAGCAGTGATGAGAACAACTTAGCGTATTCAATGTGTGCTTCCAAAGAGGAAAGAATGAAGCAAACAGACGCCTTTCAGTATGCAGCTGGATTGCTGCGCTGTGTGGAACATCATACAATCCCGCAACCTTGGAGAAGAGGCACCAGCCCTTGCATCTAAATAACTGATGTATCTTTTTCACCCTCAGGCCCGAGGATTGCGGTTTTTCCATTCCCTAGTGCAGATTGCATATAATATCTTTGTACAGATAGTATAGGGTAAGAAAGGAGAAGGAAATAACTTTACCATAGTTACTCAAAGGAGTCATAGTAGCTACAGACATACCTCAGAGGATAAAGGCTGACATCAGTGACAGTGTGATATCATGCATAATGTCATAAACATGAGTTATTGCATCCATGATCTTGATGCCTCAGACATACAGTTTCTGTTTCATCATGTAAAGCAATGTCAATCTTTCTTCCCCCTCTTCCATGATGATCCCAGGCCTTGCCAAGAGACGGTGCAATGTAACTGTCCCATTTAGGGCTGAACTCCAGGGTCTTTTTTCTTTGAGCCCTGACCATTTGTGAGGCTCTGTGTTATTTGCTCTCTACTACAAAACCAAGCTTCTCTGATGAATCTGTGATAAAGAGAAGTCTTTGAGAGTCAGTGTATTACTAAGTCCATTTAACAGAGGAACATTATTAGCAGGTTCTCCCTGGGGCTTGTCCCTTGTCTGGCAACAGGTTCTTGTCAGATGCTGCCTTCAGGTGTGAGTGTCTGAGAGTGGAGTGGTTGTTACTCCCATGGCATCGGTGCCACTACTGCAGCACGTGCAAGCTCAAGCTGGACGCAGTTCCTGCATGGAGAACTATCGCTCCTCTACTGGTAATTGCTAGCTGCTGTGGGAGGGAGACTTAGTTTGCTTTAAGGGGTGACCACATTCCGGTGTACGGCTCCATACCTCTAAGTATAAAGACATCGTGGTTGAACTCCATGGGTTTAGAAAAATAATGAAAATAAAACTTTGTATGAACACAGCAGGGAGGTGGATCTAAGAGAGGCTTGTGTATGATCAAAATACAATGTAGGAAATGCTCCAAGATAAAAGTAATTTGTAAAATTAAAAACAAAACCAACCTGATAACCAAACATACATAAAACCCAAACAGAGCTCAGGTGAGGGGCATTCTGCAAATCTGAGCTTTATCTAGAATTCTCATTATCATTGAATTGGGGAATTTTAAGAAATAGGTACAGATAAGCATGAGAAGTAGGACAATGACCACGTGGCTGCGAACTAGAGCAGGAAACAGTAAGTGAGAATTCAGACAGTCTGAATAAAGTTTAGGCTGTGGATATAGGTCAGCTGGTAGAATGCTTGCATACTATCCCTAAGCCCTGGACTTGATATCCAGTACCGCAGAAAACTGTAGTTTGTATTCTTGTACTACCAACACTTGGTGATAGAGGCAGGAGGATCAGGAATTCAAAGCCAGCATCAGCTATTAATGAGTTTGGGGCTGATGCAGGCTACAATGAGACCCTACCCCAAAACAGAACATAACACCCAAAACACAACAGAAACATCTGACTAAGATACAGATGTTGCTCAATAAAAATGTATTAGCATTAGTCCACTGATTTGGGATGATAACAAGAGGCAAACTGGAATTATGGATTCTTGAAACTCACTGTATTTATAATTTTTCTTCACATCTGTAACTCTTTTAAAATATATTTTAGTTTAAAAATTAATGCAGGTATACTTCTGTTTTTTCACTTGTAGAAATATTTCCATACCAACTGTCCCAGTTTCAGATTTTCTGAAAAATAAAGCTTTTGGTATGTGTGACATCTGGTTTGTTTCTGGAATATAGCAATTATTTTTATTTTTTTCCTATAGAAACATTTGTCATAACAAAATGTCAAAGTTCTATGTCTCCCATGTATTTGCAATGCCTATATTATCCATTATCATTTCACAATGCTCTTTAAAGATTAAATATGTAGAGCCATAAATGGGCAATAAAGCAGGGCCATCCCTTCCACTCTCTCTTCATTTTATCATCATGTATGAGCAACCAGTATGGAGAAAGTGTCCTTTTGAAACCACACTGGCGGAAGCTGTATTCTGCAATGGTGCCATCCAAACTCTGGGGAGATCTGTCATTCAGAAGTCTCCCTGGTTCATTCATGCATTAAGAGAACGAGCTTTGCCCATTTCTCCTCCTGACAGAAGAGCATGTTGCCATGGAGCTGTTAGGGCATGTGAAGACACCATTTAAGGGCAACACGAATGAGAAAGGAACAGAGTGCTTGGGTCTCACTGGTAGTACATGGATTAGGGCATGGATTCTTGAAATGAACCTTGAAAATCAGCTAGCCTCATTGCACACCTAACATTTATACATCACCATGATTTGAATATGGTTTGTGTCACGTACAGGGCCACTGTAATTGGCGTCTTGGTCTGTACTGTGGCATTATTGGGGTCGCGGTGTATGAATGCAGGACATCTGAGGTGGAGAGACTAGGTCTTTGGGGTGTGAAGACTTTTCTGTGTGACCGTTTGGTAGTTTTGTCAGGTTGTTGCTGTGACCAGCAATGGTCTGGCCATTTCCTTTTTCTGCTCTGTTGAGACGCACTCTCTTCCTTGTTCCACCCACTTGTTCTGCACGTGTGTGTGTTAGTGAACTCTGTAGCACTATAGTGAAATTCTTGATACAGTCTACGTGAAAAAAACCAACAACAATAAAAACTTTATTTAGCTAATGTTATTGAAGTTTCAGTCCCATTGGCTTGGCCTCAAGCAACAGTGGCCTTTGGCAGTTCGTCTGGTGAGAACAAGTCTCTCCAACTCTCAGATGTGCCACATTCACACCTCACCTTTCAAAGTAAGTGCTCTGATTTTGAGAAAGTCCAGCATTAGCATGGTATAGTTGCTATAACAAAATACCACGTGCTTCTCAGTTTTTAGCAGAAATGTCTAACCACTGTTCCAGAGGCTGCAAAATCTAAGACAATGTATTAGCGATATGGTTTCACTCCTTGGCTTATAAAGACTCCCTGCTCTTTGTCCTGTCACAATACTTTCTCTGCATGTTCGTCTCTGGCGGGTCTCTGTACACACACAGCTCCTCCTCAGGGAAGGGTATCATACAGTTTGATTAAGGAATGATCGGCATGCTGCCACTTAGCGTTAGCATCTTTTCAAGGGCTTCCCTTTTACAAATATAGACATATTGCTGCATTTTATATGATATATGCTAACATTTATATTAATGAATGATATGTTTATAATAAATAATATATGCTTAAATATATATAAATAGTTTTTGGTTTGGGACTGTAGAAGCATTTTTATTTTTTCAACATCATAGATTCACTCAGGAAAACTACATGCAAGAAATTCCCAGGAATCCATAAGGATGACCCCAGCTAAGGCTCTAAGCAACAGTGGAGAGGTCGCCTAAACTGGTCTTCCCCTGTAATCAGATTGATGACTACCTTAATTGTCATCATAGAACCTACATCCAGAAAATGATGGAAGCAGATGCAGAGATCTACAGCAAAGCACTGGGCTGGGCCACCAGAGGCCATTCTAAGAGCAGGATGAGTGATAATATGAGTAAAGGGGTCAAGACCATGATGGTGATACCCACAGAAACAGCTGACCTGAGCTAGTGAGAGCTCACTGACTCCTGACTGATAGGAGGGAAACCTGCATAGGACAAAACTAGGTCTGCTGAATGTGGGGGACAGTTGTGAGGCTGGGGCAGTCTGTGGGGCCACTGGCAGTGGGGCCATGGTTCACCCCTAGTGCTTGAACTGGTGTCAGGAGCACATTCTCTTTTTCTCTTTGGAGTGATATCCTACTGAGTTTGTATGTATGTGTACACACACACACACACACACACACACATATGTATATGGAGGAGGGACTTGGTCCTGCCTTGAAGTGAAGTGTCAGACATTGTTGACTCCCCATGAGAAGCCATACCCTTTCTGAGGAATGGATGGGGGGTGGGGTCAGGAGGAGGGGAAGGTGTGGGAATGGGATAGAATGGGATAGTTATAAAATGAGAAAATATTCAATTAAAAATTTCTTAATAAAATAGAAAAGTGGCTTCAGTTATAGCATGCTTCTTTATTATCAGTTTGTGCTGGAGGCTAGATAAAATGGACATGAAGTGCTCAGTGGATAATGAACACTAAATAACTTTTGTCTATTACTGTAATCTTGAAAAATTTATTTATTATACATCCTGGCTGCAGTTTCCCCTACCTCTTTTCCTCCCAGTCCCTCCCCCACCCCCAGTCTATTTTTGTTGTTTTTAACTGTGTGCAGGTGTGTTTATGTCTCTGTGTTGGTTTATACCAGAGGCGTTAGATCCCCTGGAGCTCATGGCTATGAGCCGCCCAGTGTCTTCTGCAAAAGCTGTATGTTCTCTTCATCGCTGACCATCTCTCCAGTCCCTATTATAATGTTCAGTTATAACCTTTAACCTTTAGTACTTAAGCTTAATTATAAATTTTTCTTGTGAAGTTCCCAGCTGAGCCCATTAGTGTATGTGGTTCCCAAGATCCACCAAGGGTTTCTGTGGGTGGGGCCTGTTCAGTGAGACAGAGTGCTCCTTTAGGGTATTTTTGTGATAATTGTGGATGATGATTAAAATACACAGTAAAATTTAATTAATGTTAAATTACCTACTGATTATAAGTTGTAAACCGCATGATGGGAACTTTAAAACAGCCATCTAATAAAATAGAAACTGCCGGGTAAGCCACGTGTGATTGGCTGGCTCTTCATTATGTTAATATTTTCCTGCTTTCTCATTTCTAAGGTGGTGGTCTGTGTCAGTGCCTGCGTGCCTAAAAGTCCTGGACCCATAGACACTTAAATGTGTTTGCAGTTTTATCTGTTGCTTTCTTTAATCTAGTGGTTCTCAGCCTCCTAATGCCTTTAATACAGTTCCCCATGTTGTGGTGACCCCACAGCCATAAAATTATTTCATTGCTACTTCATCACTGTATTTTACTACTGTTATGAATTGTAAATATCTGATATGTGGGGTATCTGATATGCGACCCCCAAAAGGGTTACAACCCATAGGTTGAGGACTACTGGTCTAGTCCGTATCTTGCTGGGGCAGATTTTTATGGGAGCTCCCTGTCTGTTCTCTACAAAGAGACTGCTTTCTGTCTCTGATATAGTCCTTAGCATAAATGGCTGTGTTTGATCGTAAGCAAGGCTTGCTACAGAGGTCTCATGCTTGAACGCTCTGTAAAATGAGAAGTCCTCTCCATTTGACCCACTTTTCCTCTTAATTCTATCCCTCTTTGAAGTCCAGTGTGGAAGTTCCTTTGCATAAAATTGTTGACGATAATACGTTAATCCTGTTACTAAGTTTCTGTATGTTTCAAAACCTTGCCTCTCCTGAACACTTCCTTTTATAATGGAAGGAAATAGACTGTTGCCTTTCAGTTTTAAAACTGCCAGCTTGGGCGAAGTTTCCAACCAGCACTGTTACTACTGTGGCCGAAATACAGATGCTTTAATATTCTAAAGGGAAAATACCATGTAATTATAAATATGTAATTGGAACATATGTGCTCATATATGTGTGTATGTATATGTGTATGTGTGTTTATCATCATGTGGGTGAGCCTAGCCCCAAGGCAGGCTCTCAGGCAGGACTGTCCTATGTCACCTATGGGTGACCTTTATGATTTTTTTTTATGACCTTTATGATTCAAAATTTGATTCTCCACACTACCAGGCTATTTAACTATAAAAATAGATTTATAGGGTAATCCCATATATAAATGCATCTTCTGAAATACATTAGGGTAAACAAGAGTAATTTGAAAAATGGAGTTACAGCCATTCATTTCTTCTTTCCTCATGAATTGTTAATCAGTTACTGGTTTTCAGATGCCAGGCAGTAGTGGTAGATTCTTAGCGTTTTGCTGTGAACAGTAGAATGTGATGTCTGTTTCCTTGTAGCTTGGTATTCATTGAGGGAGCAGACATTAGACAAATGCCCTGCAAATATTCATTAATACTGGGTGAGCAAATGGGGTTTGCATAACTGGGACATGAAGCTGCTCCTAAGAAAAAGGAAGTCATATCAGTCAGTGAATAAGTCTCCTGGGAGGCTGAGGCAAGGACTGCAAGTTCAAGGCCAGCCTGGGCTACATACCGAGACCTTGTCCACAACAAAACAAAACTGCATAAATGATTGAAAAGCTAAACCAAAGAGGAAAGGAAGATGGGAGAAGAACATGTAGTCTGCACTTCTCAAATTCCTGAGCCTTTTGAACCAAAGAACTTCTCCAGTTTGGGCTGAGCTTTCTTTGTTGTCCTCACTGGTAAAGATTTTTCCAAGTCACCCCAGCTTTCAGCTTTCTATTAACCGCTTCCTGGGGCATTGTCTCTGGAATTTCACACACAGTGTTCCAAATGGATTCTAAATGATCGTTTGGCGTGCTTCACATCCGCAAGCAGGGCTTGCTCTTTTCACAGAAACTCATTTATTCCTTTCCCTACACACAGTCCCTGACTTAGGAGCCCCTACTCCCTCAATCAGTCACCAGCTCCCTCTCAGAGGTCAACCTATGAGAAACTACGAAGGTGACCGAGGCAGGAGTTAGTCAGGGTTGGTTCAGTTTCCTCCTGGAGTTTGTGAATGGTTGCTTATTCCATGCCCTGCTTTAAAACAGCAGAGGTTAGCAAACACGTTAGGAGGCATTTTGAAAAGCCGATTTTTGTTGGTTGGAATTAGCTCTTGGGCACATTGAGTGCCAGGCGTTTTCATGGGCAGTGTCAGCACCGGAGTACTGATGTGCAAACTGCTTTTGGTGTTGAGATGGTCTGTAATTCTGTGACTGGTATTTCTTACCATCCATTCCTGACCCAACCGTGGTTTACCAGTTGTCTCATTTCATCATTTCCTGTATCCAGCTTCTCTGTATTGCAGGACTGATGATTGGGACATAAGTACCTTTCGGTGTGGGGCTCTGAGTTGTGTGTTGTGGGCTGTTTGGGGACATCTCTGCTGCCCTTTGCTACATGCCCTTATTTGTGACAACCAAAAATGTCTTCAGACATTGTCAGATGTCCCCCACGGGGCCACATAACTCCCTCAACTCTCAACTGAGAATCACTGTTTTATACTCTGTCCCTGAGCAGTGCTGTCCTCTCTCAAGAATCCAGCTGTGACCTACTTGCCAATCATGCTCATCCTGCTCAGCCCTGGTTTTTGAGCTCTGGTGGGATGGTTTTTGGATGTTTCAAAGAGTCTTCAAACCAAAAGTACAAATGTTAGTTTTCTTACCAGGCAACTGCTCCAGTGTCTCTGGTCACAGGGTGAGCCACAGCCACTCTCCCATCTCCTGCACTCTCAGTTTCTGGTGCATTTTAGAGTGCAAAAGATCGTGTATTCCAGTCCTACCCCAGGGCCATTCTCTTCTCTTCGTGTTTGAAGATGCTGCTCTCTCAGCCCGCATCACCAGTGTGCCTGTGCACTGGACAACAGCTTCGATTCATTCTCTACCCAACTCAGAGGGTCTTGTAAAGCAATACATTTCAAAAGTTACTTAACTTGCATGTGCAGCTGCTTTCAGGCTAAGGACTCAGTGAACTCAGTGAGAAGACTCCATGGCCTGTGTGATTCAGCTTGGATTACTTCCCTGCTACTTTCCTGGACATGCCATGTATCCTCTAACCCCCAGGTCTCTCTACAAGAACAAAAGTTAGCTACAGCTCCACCTACCCACCTCACTGTTCCCTGCTGCTGGGGATGATAGATGTGTTTGCTTCTTGGATTCAGGAAATTAAACACGACAATTCGAATATCCACATACATCTTTTTCTTGAACTGAAAAACATATTTCTAGAAATGTGAAAGTGGAACAAGAAATAAGTTAGAGACTGAATTATCTATACATATATATGTATATATGAAATTGCTTTGAAAAATATTTTCTATTTATC
>JAQHUG010000315.1:453683-476196 GCA_028555095.1 Dicrostonyx torquatus
AGATCCTGGTCCTCACACTATCCTTTAGTCAAATGTTTAGGACATACCGAGGTTCCGGATCCTGGGTCCTCATACTATCCCTCAACAAAAGGAACAAACTTGGAGGAACAACTGATTCTCAGGCTAGTTCACAAAGATACAAGAGGTCTCAAAGTAAGAACTATTAAAAAACACCCACATTCTAAACTTACAATAATGTCTCTTTTTATTCAAAGCAACCTAGGTCCCAATAGCCAAAACTGGGACACCCTGAATATCAAAATAACATTAGATTATAATACAATCTACAAAACAAACACTGCTAACTATATGTTGATATTAAAATGTACCAAATGATTGAACAAAAGACAAGAGTTGAATTTTCTATGCAGAAAAATTCCAAATATATTTCTCTTGTCTTTAGATTTTTCAAAGATGACCTCTGATTTATTTCCTGAGTGTACATATGCGTATGTGCATGCCACAGTGTGCATGTGGAGGCCAGAGACTGTCTTGTTGGAGGAGGTTCTCTCCTGTGTCTGTTCCAAGGATTGAATTCAGGTCTTCAGGCTCAGCAGCAAGTGCACTTACCTGCTGAGCCATCCCACCAACCTCCAAATGATTTATGTAACCGCTCTACCTCAGGGGATAGAATTTTGCTCTCCATACTTAAAATTCACTTGTAATGGCATCTTTTGAAAGTGTAGGGTATGGAAAGACATAACTCTGTAAACTCTAGTGGCTGTGGGAAAAGAACACTGGTTAAAACTAAGAAAAGTGAATAAAATATAAATTTTAATTAACAGTAATGCATCAATAAGTCATTTAATTTTAGTTGTTACAAGTCTTAGATTGAGGTATTGCAGATTTTGCTTTCTCTGGAGTCCACGAAGAGAGCATCCATCTATCCCAGGCCTTCTCCTTGGGCCATTATCTTGATGTCATTTCTCTTTCAATGTATTTGTGACCAAATTTACTGTTTTTTTTTTAAATAAAAAACGGTGGTCGTATTGGATCATGTAACACTCCAATAATCTCATTTGAACTTCCTTAGTAATCTTATAAAAAATATGGTAACTATCTGATGTACTAGGGATTCCACTTTATCCCAGACCATCGAGTTTCATTATCAGAGAAAGAAACTGTAAATAAGTAACAGAGAAAAACTAGAAAGACACCATATGAACTCAGACTTATTTTATTAAGTGCAAAGAGAGATAAAGACATAAATATCAGCACATATATGCATATCAATATGGATGCCAAAGTTACATAGGTCTGCTTGTTGAGAGAGCCGAAGACATCGTGACATCTGTAGTTATAAAAGTCTGCTTAGTGTCATAGTTTCTAAGTACCATTCTTTAACAGGAGAAATAGTGTTTTTTTTAGATTGAGGTGGGAGTACAAAGAACTCAAGAAATTGATCATCAAAAGAACAAATAATCCACTAAATAAGGGGGTACAGACTTAAAAAGAGAACTCTCAACAGAGGAATCTAAAATGGCTGAAAGACACTTAAGGAAATTCTCAACATCCTTAGTCATCAGAGAAATGCAAATCGAAACAACTCTGAGATTTCATCTTACACTTGTAAAAGTGGCCAAGACCAAAATCACTGATGACAACTTATGCTGGAGAGGTTGTGGGGAAAAGGGAACACTTCTACATTGCTGGTGGGAATGCAAGCTGGTACAACCCCTTTGGATATCAGTATAGTGATTTCTCAGAAAAGTAGGAAACAACCTTCTTCAAGACCCAGCAATACCACTTTTGGGTATATATCCAAAGGATTCTTAATCGTACCACAAGGACATGTGCTCAACTATGTTCATAGCAGCATTGTTTGTCATAGCCAGAACCTGGAAACAACTTAAATGCCCCTCGACCAAAGAATGGATAAGGAAAATGTGTTACATTTACACAACAGAGTACTATACAGCAGAAAAAAGGCATCTTGAAATTTGTAGGTAAATGGATGGATCTAGAAAACATCATATTGAGTGAGGTAACTCAAATCCAGAAAGACAAATACCATATGTACTCACTCATTATTGGCTTTTAGACATAAAACAAAGAAAACCAGCCTACAAATCACAATTCCATGGAACCTAGACAACAATGAGGACCCTAAGAGAGACATACATGGATCTAATCTACATGGGAAGTAGAAAAAGACAAGATCTCCTGAGTAATTGGGAACATGGGGACCATGGGAGAGGGTAGGCAGGGAGGGGAGAAAAAGAGAGGGGAGTGGAAAAAATATATAGTTCAATAAAAACAATTTTAAAATAAACAAAAAGTGTGTCAAAAGGGTATTATAAGGAAGTAAATATATTCTGTATGGTTTCAAAATAGCTAATATGTGCAGTATACAATGAGCCAAACATGAAACCCCAGTAATGAGCCCTAATTTAAAAACAAACATTAAGGTGGGAGAAAGGTAGGATTAGGGAGGGAGCGAGCTTGTAGAGACAGGCCATGTACATAGCTAGAAAGCGTCTCCCTACTTCTGATATACTCAGTAATTAATCAGTGGGGTGACTCTAACATGCCCAAAATGCTGCTTGTATGCCAGGAGGTGGAACTCATTTCTCTTTGTCTTCAGTGTGTGCTCTGAGGGAAAGAAAGTCTGGGAACTTTACAGTGGAGAAATCTAACAGGCACCATCTTACCCTCTGCTCAGGCTTGGGGCCACAGCACTGACAGCAAGTTCCTCAAGCCATAATGGGAAAGATTGTTTCTCCCCATTATTTATTCTTCCCCTAGGTCCATAACCCAGCCCACTGATGAAAATGAACTCCAAACCGAAGAATACCCTCTGAAAACACCTGGCTAGTTCCTTCAAAAGTGTCTTAGAGTCATATAGGGCAATGTTTCTACTGTTTAATTGAAGGATACGTGAAAATATATGGATGAAGTTGTTAATACTCAAAAGGCGGAGTACTTGGGTTGGGAGACAGCTCCCTAAACCGTTAGCTCTCTGGATATCAACGTGAGCGGGACAGCCACTGCATGGCCCCCTAAACCAGTAGCTCTCTGGATATCAGCGTGGGTGGGACAGCCACTGCATGGCCCCCTAAACCAGTAGCTCTCTGGATATCAGCATGGGTGGGACAGCCACTGCATGGCCCCCTAAACCATTAGCTCTCTGGATATCAGCATGGGTGGGACAGCCAATGCATGGCCCCCTAAACCATTAGCTCTCTGGATATCAGCATGGGTGGGACAGCCAATGCATGGCCCCCTAAACCATTAGCTCTCTAAATATCAGCGTGGGTGGGACAGCCATTGCATGGCCTGGGATCTTGGTAGAGATACAAATTCCTGAAGTTGCACCTCAGTTTTATCAATGAGAGACTTTGCTGACAGAGTTCAGTCGTGTCTCCCAATGCTCTCCAACTGCCTCCTTTCCTTCAAATCATGGGCTTCCTGTGTGTGTGTGTGTGTGTGTGTGTGTGTGTGAATGTGAATAGGTGGGTGTGTCCATGTACAATCATGAAGATCATCAACTGCACTAAGTTGGCGAGCCAATGAGCTCCAGATATCCACCTGTCTCTATACTTCTGAGTTACAGATGACTACCACTACAGATTTGTGCATGGGTGGGTGCTGGAGGTCCCAACTCAGGTCTTGATGCATGCATGCAAGGCACTTAAGCAACTGAGTCATCTCCCCAGCCCTCAAACCCTAGCATTCATATTTCTAAAATGCAAAGAATACCAATATGACCCTTAGTTGGTGTTATATGTCAGCAACCCAAACCAATGTGTCAGTAAATGGTACCAGTCAAAACCAGATAGTTCCACCTGCTGCCTGAGATACCTTCTCCACCAACCACCCTCACTTCAAGTGATAATGTGTCAGCCAGACCTTCTTGTACCACTGCTTACTCTTTAAATGGCTTGCCACCTGGAACCCCATTTCTCTCCCCTCCAACTGCATTCATCTCCTTCTTATAAGCTTGGTTTTATATATTTATTGTGTGTATTTTAAATACCAGTTTTCCCTGTTAGGTTGCTATTTTTCAAGGAAAGGGGATTTTATTATTTACTTCTCAATCCAAATTCAAAAATCCATGCTTGGCGCAGATGGTTGTGTGAAACATGTTTTTTGTTTTTGTTTTTTTCCCAACAAAGAACTGTTGATGGTACTGCCTAATAAGAGTGGGCTACAAGGTCTATGCTATAGGCAGTTTAGGAGTTGGGCATATCTAATTTAACGTAGGAGCTCCCATAATTGGGCTGCACAGTCTAATTATGTCCACAGCCACCCGGCCTTGCCTTGGCTGAGGCAGGAAAGGGCCACATCCTAGCTGCCTCCAGTGCTCAGCATTTTCCTTAGAGCTTCATTCTAAATCTGAGATTCTGAGAGACATTTCATCCCCAGAAGTCTTTGTAGCATCAAAGAACTTGAAATGTGTTTTTTCTGTGCCTTTGTGCCACACTGAGTTTGTTTCCTCAAATATTGCTGAACTCTGCAGCCGCCTTTTGGTGCTGAGCGGCAAACTTGTTCTTAGCAGAAGGACACCCGAGGAGGTGTCATAAAGAAAAAAACATCTGAGGGCAAGTATGAGGCAGAAAGAACTTAGCTGACAGCGGCTAACCAAGTGGAGAGGTGTGATAGGCCAAGCCTGTGTGAGTCTCAGGGTCCTGAGAACCAGGAACTTAGTATGGGGGACTTTGAAGGATTCCACAGTGGCAAAGGTTGGGGCCATGTTTTTAAACAGTTGGAGAGCTATGAAGAGTTCTTGTGGTCTGCTGAGCTGGGGCTCTGAGTGTGGACTTTTACTGCAGAAGTGCAGTGTAGTCAGGCCAAACCCTCATCTAGGCTGCATGTGGTGCGATGTGTGTATGTATGTATTGGCGCATGTGTGTGTATGTGTGTATGTGAGTGTGCGTTCATGTGTGTGAGTGTGTGTGCATGTGTGAGTCTGTGTGCGGTGTGTGTATGCATGCGTGGTGTGTGTGTGCGTGTGTGTATTTGGTGCAGCCTTTAGCATCTGATCAGGATTATCCAGTGCTGCTTGGCTTTGTCTAATCTTATTCTTGTCTATTTGTTTTTTTCCCATAATTATATGGCTGCCTCCTTGGTCTGTTATCTTTGGTGAGGCTGGAATATCTTCTTTTTTTGTTTTGTTTTGTTTTTTGAGACACTTGTTTTTTTTTGTAGCTTTGGTGCCTGTCCTGGAAATAGCTCTTGTAGACCAGGCTGGCCTCACAGAGATCCACATGCTTCTGTCTTCTGAGTGCTGTAATTAAAGGCATGCACCACCACCGCCCAGCTTGAATATCTTCTTAAGCAACCACCAGCAGTTGAGAGTATTGCTATGGTTCAGATATGGTACCCACAGGTTGGTTACATTTTTTTTTAAAAAAATATGTATATGTATGCTCTATCAACTTTATGCCAGAAGAGGGTATCAGATCCCACTATAGATGGTTGTGAGTCACCATGTGGTTGCTGGGAACTGAAATCGAGACCTCTGAAAGAGCAGCCAGTGCTCTTAACCACTGAGCCATCTCTCCAACTGTAGGGGGATCCTCCTTTATTTCTGTTGCTTTCATTGGTTAAATAAAGACTCTGCCTGGCTTGTAAGATAGGTCAGCCCTTAGGTGGGCAGAGTAGACAGAACGAAAGTTCTGAGAACAAAGGAAGTGAGCCAGTTGCCATGAGGCTCCCTCTGCAGATGGATACAGGTTAGACTTTCCCGGTAAGATCACCACCTCGTGGTGACATACAGACTTTTATAATGGGTTAGTTTAGATATGAGAGCTAGCCAAGAAAAGGCTAGAGATAATGGGCCAGGCAGAGTTTAAATGAATACCGTTCTCATGTGGTTATTTTGGGCATAAGCAAGCAACCAGCGGCTGACCGGGCCAGCAGCTGGGGGCTGGGAGCCAGGTACTGGGAACATACAACACACACTCCTCGCTTTATACAACAGTTTGGCACCCAACCTGGGGCACAAACCCACGACCCTGAGATTAAGAGTCTCATGCTCTACTGGCACCACGTGTGAGATTCAATTAAATATTGCCCAAGCCAGCTATCTTTAATACATACACTTTAATAGGAGTAAGGAACACAGGCAGATTTACAATACCAGACCCTGGATCCACGCTTTTCTGAATACGCTCACCAACCCACGATCCTCAGAGAGAGAGAGAGACCTTCCCACGTGAACCCAACCTTTTATACCTAATTGGGACCTGATGGTCCAACCCTGAATAATTAGCTAATGGCTAATGAGGGGCGAAATAATTAGGTAATGGCTAATGGTGGGGTGTGGTTATTAGCCTGATAGGCTAAAACCGTTCCCCATCATTCAACATTTCTTAAGGCCTCACCTCTTTATTATTTTACTGAGAAACATTAAAATTTCAAAAGTTTCTTGATGTCTCAGGATAAACACTGTGAACAATGTGATCTATGTGGAAATCCAGCAACGCCAACACATCCCTATATTATTATCTTATAATCAAGATACGGACAGTGCTAGATAGGACATTCAGAAGGTTACTGAAAGGGGCAGGCGTCATAGTCCTTATGGGGGTGTCTTCTGAGCATGACATAAAATATAGTGCTGCATTAATGTCAGTGGTTGGTGTTGTCTTTACCAGCTTCATCCTCCTGCCTCCCCAGACTATCCATACTCCTCTTACTCCATGGTCCTTTCCACCATAGTCCTCTGTGTATAGTTTTCCTCTCAAGAGGATTATATATCCTGGTCACACCTGTGGCTTCTACCCAACAGAAAGCACACAATAATAACAACAACAAAACAAGTCATTGACTGCTTGACTATTTCTCCTTTTTTATTTTTAGATGAAAAGGCATTATTAAAAGCATAAAAAGCCATTCTTCATTTGTTGCTGGCAGACTAGTTTCTTTGAGAGGTGGCATAATTTCTGTGCTTTGAAAATCAGCTTCTGTGTAGTGTCCCCTGATTTGTGTTGTGGCTCTGCTCAACCAGCTTTGAAGTCTGGAGCTCTGTGGTGTAGTCAAGCTACATGGAGTATTTATAAAAGTCCTCCTGCCCCTGCAATCAGAAACGTGAAGAACTTTGCAAGTGGGCACAACACAGATGAGCTGAAAGTGGCATCTGTTTCCTCATCAGAATCATGCTCCTCTCAGAACGCTGAGGCCCGGATCATCTATGCCATTTAGGAACTCCTTCATCCAGCCACATATGGAGCAGGTTTTTAATAAGATGTCAAATCAGATGGAACTGTGCCATGAAAAATATTGAGTATCTTGTCACAGAAATTTCAACACTATTGAGATAAAGCATTTGCTTTTTATTAAAAAGAAAGGCAAATGTTTAACTACTGTTCTTATTTCTAGTTTTAGTCCCATTTTACTATGGCCAAGAACAGATCACATAACCAATCATGGAACGATATGAACAGATTGTGGTGTTTGCTCCTTCCTTGTGAAAGTGGATTGCAGGTCACCCTCTTACTGGATTTCCTTAATAGGTCATCTGTAGATGATATTATGTTGTAATTTCTATTTATATTCTTGAGTTTTGAAACTTAGCACACTAGACAAACTTTGCAGTTTGATGATATAACAGTTATCTTTAGATTTTGCTCTTATTAGCATACCCTGTACATACTGGTTGGTTTCTTAAAGACATTTCCATTCAACTGTGTCGAGCACTGGACAGATTCACCTCCTGTTGTCATCTTTCCCCTTCCCCCCGCATTGCTCCCTTCCCCCTCTTCCCAAAGAGTCCTCATATTTTCTGGAATCACTTTCTTGATCTTCAAGTTCAGGGTTGCTCCCTGCCTCCTTCCAGCATGACGTCTGGCATCAGTCATGCTGTCACTCAGATCCTGACGATGTGCCCTGCTGACTGCTGTCTCAGGACATTTGTACCACAACCCACCACCTTGCCTGGGATTATTCTTCTCATCACACCATTTAGCTGCTAGGTCTCATTCTTAAGATTTCAATTTAAAGTGTCAGTTTCTCAGGGAGCTTAACACTAATGATATATTGTTAAGATGATCAAAATACTGTACATATATGGTCTGTATTATATATTATTATATATGGGGATATATATATACATATATATGGTTCATACCAATTAAATCCACAGATGCAGAATCCACCAATATGCAAATCTGACTATAACTATATAAATACCTTATAATTCAAAACCCTTTTTTAAATACAAAATATTTAAAATATGGCTTTAAAATCGTTACATATATATATATATATATCCTGAGACAGAAGTGATTTTTTTCAAAGATATATGTCCTGCTCTCAAAATATTTTATGCACATACTCCCACTTACCCCCCAAATCAAATTCATCCTAGCACAGCCGTTGTTATGCCTCAACAAGAGCTTATTTTTGTGAGTGTTTCCTAGACAGTGAGCTCCATGACGGCAAGCTCCATGATGTCTCTGTCTGACACAGGGTCTGTCTAAAGTAGAGCTAGACACAGACGTCCCCACAGTTGCTATGCTGAGTATTCGTATGTTGACTCTCATGGCCCTTTCTTTATTTCTTTATTTCCTTTTTTCTATCCAAAACACGGTACAATAAGGACTTGAAGTTTTGAATTGAGAAAGACAAACAGGAATTAGAAAAAGTCAGAGGAGGAGTGAGCGTGTAAGTAATCAGTGTACAGTATTAACTGTGGAGAAATACCTTTGCAAGCAAATGTTGTACGCCTGAGTGAAGGCGTATATGCCCATGGGGAGGCCAGGGGTCAGGGCTCCGGTTCTAGTGCTCTCTGCCTGCTCAACTGAAACAACATTTCTCACTGAAACTGAAGTTTAGCTTTTGGCTAGGCTGGCTGGCAAGCAAGTTCCTACGTCTCTGCTAACCCAAGAGTGGGGTTACAGGTCCTGGTGGCTACGGATGCTGGGGAAATCAACGTGCTGTTACCACTGAGCCACTCACCGCCCCAGAGCTGATTTTCTGAGGGTGTTTGTCAGGGACATGTCATGACCATAGAAATGGATGATGAACATAGATGCATTTTTATGCCTACCCTTTGGAATGAGAGAGAGAAGTTGTCACCAAGATAAATAAGTAAGAAAAATCATTATTTTTGAAAACATCTTAAAAGTACAAAACACCTTAGCCTTGTCCTTTTCAGCTTCTTGTGTCCATTAGTTTTGGGCTGAGGATGCTCTATAATAGCTGTAGACTTCATTCACACCAGGTTAGACAGCTAGCAGTGGTAATTGTACACATGCCTCATTTGGCTCCTCAATCTAACCCCTCAAGGAAAAGTTGTAGACTAATGACTTTGTACATCTCCCCATCAGAAGAACACATTCTCCTTGTTCTTTCATTTTTTCCTCTTTATAGAAAACTCTTAAAGACTCTTCCCTAGGAACCTAATACACATAAATTAATGCACATTTTTTCTAATAGCTTTTTTTGCAATTATTTATAGACTAGGTATCCATAATTCTCTCTTTACATTATTTTCATAACTAGCCAAAGATCTATTTAACAAATATTTTCAACCAAACTTAAGTAATTGCTTTTTAATTAAAGTAGTTAAATTAGATTTAATTTTGTGGATAAAGTTGGAAATAACAACATTGGTATCATGGGTCCTCTGCTCTTTTCCCTGTGGCTCAACTATGTGCTTTTAGCTGCAAGTATCATCAGTAATCTATAACTGAAATTCTTTACTATTAGTTTAGAAGGAAGTGAAAGTGAATAGCAAACAAAATTCTCCAGTTCCAGCTGTTTGTCCTGGGCGCAACGGGAAGCGGAGAGATCTGTAGACGGCCTGCCTCAGCTCTGACCTCTGATTTTATCCACCCATGAACCCTGGGGAACCAAACTAAAGCCTCCTTTGGAGTTCTTCATTTTCCAGGTCGAGTTTGTACACCTCATGTCCCTAGATCACTGGACTTGCCCATTGCTCTCTGCACCCGGGCTTCACAGTCTCCTGTCTGTTCTCGTGTGTGTCCTTGTCCTTTGTGAGTGTGAGCTTCTTCCCTGTCCTTTGTGACTGTGAGCTTCTTCGGAACACGCTTGCATTGTCATTAACGCATTTCAGAGCCCATCTTGTACACCACTATCCTTTGGACTCAGATCGAACAGTCAGTGTCCATGCCAGCAGTTCTAAGGTGTGGTCTTGTTGACACTCATTGAGTTAAATACAGAGAATAAATAGTTATCTGACAGCTTCATGCTTGAGAAGCAGAATAAAAAATAAATTGAGGATGCATTTCAAAGTCCCTGATCAAGAAGAATATTGAATAGCAAAGTGTTGGAACAGTTCTAATACATAAAAACATGGATATTTTAATAATTCTTTTGATGCCTTTAATCCCAGCAATCAGCAGGCAGAGGCAGGTGGAACTCTGAGTTCAAGGCCAGCCTGGTCTACAGAGCAAGTTCCAATACAACCAGGGCTACACAGAGATGCCCTGTCTCGAACTTCCCCCAATTAATAATAATAAAAACAACAACAGTAACAATTCTTTTGATATAAACATTAATTATAGCCTAAGTTTGTGAATAAACATCTAACTTTTGGTTTAAACATTTCCGATACAGGATCCTGTATTTCCTACGCAAATGTATCCAGCCCCACTGAGCAGGTGAGCCCATAGTGTCTGACCAATAGAGAGCTCTGCATGTTCAGAGATGGCTCCGCAAGGACTAAACGCTTGAGAGGAGGTGGGGTGCAGAATATCTCCCCTTTCTACACTGAAAAGTGGAAACAGACTCTGGATTTCAGTATACAGAGCCTGCCCCTGTGCATTTGCCTTGTGCCTTAGACCTGATTATTGATGAGGTTGTTACACTTACAGAACCTTGTAGACATCACAGAGGAATCTTGCCCATGGGAAGATGCAAACAGGGACTATGGTTTCAGTGACAGTCCCCATCTCTAGGCTTTGACAAGAGTGGGGTGGAAACAGCCACGTACTTGGAACATCAGTCATTTTTATGCCATGAGCCACCCATCTGTCACCTGCTCAGGGGAGTTCAAAAATTGTCACATCTCAAAGCTGAACACATGAGGCTGTGCGAACACCATCTCGTCCGTTTTCATCTCCCGCAAACTTCTCCCTCTCTGCATATCTTTCCCACTCGCGTTCAGGAGCAATCAGGAACAATCGCGATGATTAAGGGGAGACTGCGGGCTGGGAAATGAGCACCGTCTTTTAAATGTTCCCCATCTCTGTCCTCATGGCTACTGTAATGACAGGGTCTGGGAGGAATGATTAATATGCAGGCCGCAGCAGCTCTCACTCCGGTCTTACAGGGAAGAGAAGTAGAATCTGTGGGAACAGGATGATTCATCACCGTGTGTGGGCTGAGGGGACAGGTGAGAATACTTGCTACCTACACCAGCAGCAGAGATCTCCAGTCATTGTGTGAGCAACAGTTCTTAGATGCGCTTCCTGCCCTCTTTGGACTTCTGTTAAAACATTGAATCTTAAAGGGACAGGACTTGGGGATACTGGGCATAATGGGCACATGCTTGTAGTACAGATGCTCAAATCTACTGTTAATGGAAGTCCTGGACGGACGGTCCAAGGGCCTGTGTCTATCTCAGCTTTCCAACTGTTGCTGATGCTGGCCAGTATGTGAGAGCAACTGCATCAGAGCATATAAAGAGTAACACATGCATGTGTCCAGTCTGCCACGACATGGGGCTACATTTAGGTTAATCATTCTTTAGAATTGCTGTTCATCAATTTAGAGAAAGTAGCTTCAGTAGGATAATAGTATTAATCACTACAATTACTTCCGGAGTATTTCCTGGTGTGTGTGTGTGTGTGTGTGTGTGTGTGTGTGTGTGTGTGCGCGCGCGCGTGTGCGTGCGCGCATGCGGAGGCCAATGGAGGTCAGAGGGCGACCTCAGGTAACTTTCCTTATGGTTCCTTGGGACAACCTTGACTATAAGAAAAGCTGAGGCAATATCTCTTAATGGTCTGGAGCTTACCAATTTTCCTAGATTGGCCAGCCATTGAGCCCCTGGAATGCCCTGTTTCTGCCTCCCTAGTGCTGGGATGCACCACCACACCTTGTATTCTTACTTTCTCGGAATGGAATGAACACGTTACTGCCTGAGCTGTCATCCCAGACTTTGTCCGTGTTTTCAGGAAAGTCTATCACCTCATGCTTCCTATTGGGATTGAGTTATGTAAACATTGGCCAGAAACTATTTTATAAGGTAGGCGTGTGGAATATCCAGTTCTATAAGGAAGAGTAATTAACTCTAAATGTATTTGGATATTGTGGGGGGTGGGGAGCCAGTGGAGAGGAGCAAGCAAATCATGAGAAGCCTGGAAGAGAGGCTTGATGTTTGAGACAGAAACATCTTTTAAAAAAAGTTTAAACTGTTGACTGTGTAGTAATCTTGCAGCCTTCTCTTAAAGTCCGCTGAGGGTGAAGCTGTGAATGGCTTTAGCAGGAAGAATGGGGCACATGGGGAGGGGTTTAGCAGACTGGAGGCTGGGGTGTCAAGCCGTTGGTGCTGACATTTGTCTTCCTTGTTAATGATCACATCTAGATGAATGTGTTTTTAGTCAATGTTGTCTTGTGAAAACCAATTGTGTTTAATCTTAGAAGCTCACATGCATTGTCTTTCAAACTTCTGTTGACAGAAGAGTAAAAGGGTCCCGGAAGAAGTTCCCATGAGATTCCTGGGCCCAGTAGTACTGTGGAAATGTGGCAACCTTTCTCTTCCAGGCCTTTGAGTTACGTCGTCCCTGTCTTGTAAGTTTATCTTAACGAGGAACTTTGTTCTCACACAGCAGAGTTCTCTGTTCCTGCGCCTGGGAGTGACTGTATGGGCACTCTGTTCATCTAAGTGCCTGTCAAAACCAGAAGTGCTCCAACAGAAACCCATCAGGACCCCTTCATCAGCTTGAAGTTCTAGCTGGGCATCACATTTACATAGCAGGAAATTACACTGAAGATAGATTTTTATAGTTGCCTCAGGGTTAGGCCATGCTGTACAAATGGGGATAAACTAAGTCATCATGATCCACGGACTTGAAGAATGGAAGAGCAGAGATGACCTGGGGTTTTAGAGTCCCATTTCTAACAGACCAAGAGCTGGGCAGGTAAATGTGTTGACCCTGCTGGAGTGAGTGCCCTTCTGTGGTGCCGGGGCTTCTAGCTTTCTTTGCTGTCAAAAATACCAAGAAAGGTAAGGGAGGAATCAGAGTCGTTCGTCTCTACAGCCTTCCCCAGGAGCCTCCATGGCAGGGCAGTTCATTCTGTCTACCCTGCAACACTTGCAAGCTGCAGTTATTGATTATTTGAGTATTAAAGAGATCAGAGGTTGTAATCTTTAACTTGGGTCAAAAGTGACTTTTGAATGTACTTAAGAGAATACTAAGTTGAACTCTGCTATTTTTTTTCCATTGGATACAGAGGAAACCATAAAGATAATAGAGAGTCAAAGATATTGAATCAAACTCCCAGTGTTGCAGGCGATTTTTAGTGATATCATTTGTATAATCACAAACCTTGTCTTATTATTTAATAAAAACTAACAAAGAAGCCAAAGTGCTTCTAAACGTTCTGTAAGGTTAAAAATAAAGGACAGTCTGGTGCCATGTGCTCCCAAGTAGAATGATCTGCCGTGGACTTGCTGTGACCTTACTTCCACTGAAGTAGGATGACCTGCCGTGGACTTGCTGTGACCTTACTTCCACTGAAGTAGGATGACCTGCCGTGGACTTGCTGTGACCTTACTTCCACTGAAGTAGGATGATCTGTCGTGGACTTGCTGTGACCTTACTTCCACTGAAGTAGGATGACCTGCCGTGGACTTGCTGTGACCTTACTTCCACTGAAGTAGGATGATCTGTCGTGGACTTGCTGTGACCTTACTTCCACTGAAGTAGGATGATCTGTCGTGGACTTGCTGTGACCTTACTTCCACTGGAGTAGGATGACCTGCCGTGGACTTGCTGTGATCTTACTTCCACTGGAGTAGGATGACCTGCCGTGGACTTGCTGTGATCTTAATTCCACTGAAGAGTTTTTAACAGATGATCCCTGCCTTTCTTTCCTTTGTTTTTATTCTAAATTGAAGCAGCTTCACAGGAAAGAGCAAGCTCTCCACCCAGTCTTCAAAGAGTAGGTAGGGCCTCCAGTGCCATAGTACAGTGGTGGTCAGTAGAGATGTGATGTATGGTTGGATGAATACTGGTTTTGAATAAAAAAGGTGAAGAGATATGATAACTTCTTTGGTCCTTACATCCATGGATTGTAAATAATCTACTGATTGTGTTAGATACCTCAGAATGATTAATAATTCAGAAAGCTCATGGGTTTGTGACTGGTTGCCATTTCATTTTATATCTTTTAAGTTACCTATATATTTATGATTTTGTTTTGGATACCACTGGGATGGTATGAAATGAAAATCAAAAAGTAAGACTAGGTAATGAGAAGGAGGAAATAGGGAAGGATTTCCAGGCACACTCTCCCTTGCTGCTGTCCCAAACAGCACTCACCTCATGGAAAAACCGCATTGGAGCTGATGCGGGCAGAGAGCAGCTCTTGTAGGAGGGGTTGGGCTTGTGCTTTTGTGGTTCTGACTGAACTACATAAAAACAGCTGGAAGATTTAGATTCCCTGTAAAGAAGACATTTTAGAAATGGCAACAGTGACCTTATAAAAGGGGTGAATCATTGGGCCATTAAGTGGAGACTAAATAACCACGTCATGAATTCTCCTGCTAGGACTCCAGAGCGCCCTCCAGGCGAGCTCTGAACCACTGCCTGAAGAGCTTCAGCAGAGGAGCTCATGCTTTCTTGTAAATTCGTCCATTTAGCTTTTAACCAACATACAAAATATAAGAAATATACAAATTGATGGAGAAACGTGATGTTCACAGGTGTTTTGTAATGTGTGACTTACGCACACCAAGCTCTTGAAATGATGTCTTTATGGTAAGAACCTTCAATTCTAACCTTCTAGTTGTTTGAAACACACAGTAATTATTCTGCTGTTTTCGGTTACTTTCCACTCTGGTGTGACCATCACCTCTGTATCCTTGGTCAGCATTTCCTCCTGTCATCCTCCTGCTCGCTCCAGCTGCTCTTCCTAGGCTTGGTTTATTTCACTTTACATAGTGGTTTCCAGTTTTATTCTTGTCACAAATGACAGAATTTTAGAGAGTGTGTGTGTGTGTGTGTGTATTTGTGTGTATGTGTGTACTATCCCGTGTGTGTACTATCCCTAACCCTAACAAGATTTCAGTTTCAGTGTGTGTGTGTGTGTGTGTGTGTGTGTGTGTGTGTGTGTACTAACTATAATCCTAATCCTAACCCTAGCCCTAACAGGATTTCAGTGGTGTGTCTGTGTGTGTGTGTCTGTGTGTGTGTGTGTGTGTGTGTGTACACCACATTCTCTTTATTCCTTCATTATGCAAACCATCCCAGAGTTCTTCAGCTTGTTTCCATTTCCTGGCCCCTGTGAAGAGTGGTCCAGTGACAGTGGGGATGCACGTAGCTCTCTAAACTGTGTCCCTTTACTTTGGCTTTGTGTGTAAGAGTAGGATTGTTGGATCATATAGTAGTTTTATTATAACTGTGTAGAAGCCTCTATCCTGTCTTTTGTCATAGCTTTATTTATAGTCTTTTTGCCAATATGAAGGGTTCTCCCTTCTTCACACCCTCCCTAGCACTGGCTGTCTTTTGTCTTCTGATGGAGACATTGTTGCATGTGAGTAAGACAGTTGGTTAGGGTTCCAGGGCCAGCTTGGTCAAACAGAGGGAAAGAGCCTATGCAATCATTCTCCTAAGAAATCTTGAACCATAAATTTATATAAAACACTAAGTTGTCCTGAATGGAGTCTTTGAAATCCAATGAACTATATTGTGTGGTCTTGTTAACGTATGCTTCTTGGCCCTTGTTTCCTATGCGTTCTTTATTTTAATAAAATACACTCAATTTAGGAACTTTTTGGTAGAAATTTATATTTTCTCAAATAAATCAGACCAATGGCAACATCGAAAAATTTGACAAAATAAAGATTTTAATTTATATCTCACTTCTTTCCATAGAAGATTTTTTTTTCTGATAAAGACAAAATATCATGTAAGGATCTTAGAACACACTTGTCCACTAGAATTGTGCTTGTTGGGATTTAGTGGGTGACATTTATGCACCTTTTGTCATGCCGAGAATCACAGCGGCATCATTAAAACTTTTTATCACTTTTTTCTTAACACTATAGAACTGATTAAGTAAGGAATGATATGGAGGGTCTATAGGCTGGCTGATGTAATTTAGTCAGTCACTGTTGGAGGAGGGAGGAGGCAGGCAGCCAAACCCATGTTGGGTAGCCGAGGAGTTTAGGGTGATGGAGAGGGTTCAAGGGCATCTATTACTGAGCAATATTTACCTAGTCCTGGAATTCTCACTCAGATTTGATAATACTGGACACTTGCAGACTTTTGCCTGCATTTTCTTGGTGATTAAATTGAAGATCTAAGAATCTGATTCACAATGCCATAATTCGTGATGAAAGTTAGATTTGGATTTAGGTGCCTCCAATTCTAGTGTCTTATGTTTCGTTCTATCCAGGGCCTTTCTGACTAGGAGGAACCCAAGACAATTCTTTCTCAATGCAAGCCTTTATGTGTGTGTGCCCACTTTACACAGATACAAGTCATCATAATTACCTTCACTTTTGCTTGGTGCCTTCAAAAGAAAGAAGAACCTAAAAGTCATATGCTAAGAAATTTCTTTAAATATAAATTAAGCACATTTATATAGTTAAAAAAACAAAAATCTAAAATGAATAAAAGTCAAACTAATACTCAGAAAATACATGAAATATTAGTCTCTTCTTTAGGTCCCATCAAAATAATTTTAAAAGAATCAAGAGAGTGAATGATACATTAGTCTCCTTTGTAATCATGTGGAATCGTAAACATAGTGAGAACAGGTATTGTGTACCACTTGCTTTATATAAATGCATCTAAAATAGTAAGAGACTATGCATTGTTATTATTGTTCCTACTGTGCTAGGCATGAACCCCTAGAACTTTGTACACACCTATGTGACATGCCCCACTTACCTGCATCTCCATAACCTGAATTTTCTTAAGTTTTGAATGGCCCACAGTTGTAGTTGAAATGGGTGGGTGATAGCTAGCTTTTATTTTACTTTTGCAAACTTTTATTTTACTTGATTCTTACAAACGTTTTCCTTCAAAAACATTTCTTAGTTAGGGTTTTTATTAATGTAATAAAACACAATGTCCAAAATCAATTAGGGAGAAAGGAGTTTATTTGGTTTATAGTTCCAATCATAGCCTACTATCAAACCGTGTCACGGCAGGAACTGAAGCAGAAGCCATGGGAGGAATAATGCTGCTTCCTGGTTTTCTCCCTGTGGCTGGCTCAGCTGGCGTTCTTATACCATCCAAGACCACCTGCCCATTGGTGGTAATACCTACAGTGTGCTGGGCCTGCCATTAATCCATTAATCAAAAAAAAAAAAAAGCACTACAAAGCCTGGCATG
Organism: Dicrostonyx torquatus; assembly: GCA_028555095.1. NCBI lineage: Eukaryota > Metazoa > Chordata > Mammalia > Rodentia > Cricetidae > Dicrostonyx > Dicrostonyx torquatus. Next base: position 471,158 of record JAQHUG010000315.1, read on the forward strand.
GTGGTGCACACCTCTGATTCCAACACTCTAGAGGCAGAGGCAGGCAGATCTCTGAGTTCAAGGCTAGCCTTGTCTATTTACTAAGTTTCATGACAGCCAAAGATATGTAGAGAGACCTTGTCTCAAAAAAAAAAAATCCAAAGAGAGGGGATACACCACACATCCCACATCCGCCCACGGGCAGATCAGGTCTATGGAGACATTGAGACTCTAGCTTCTGTCAAAGTTGAAAGAAAACCGAAAATTAACCAACATGATGTGCTTTCTTAGAATAAAAGCTCTTCGGGGAGAGGATGACCCTTTTTGTTACACGAACCAAAAGCGTGCTGTGTAGACTGTTTTCTTAGCACAAGCCCCAGCTGGAATTAGCATACCCAATGTCGTGTGAGTGTCCTCAAAACTTACAGGATTTTTGAAGATATGCATTGGACTGTATCTACTTTTACAGAATTACCTCTCTTACTGAGGTTAATGAGGGCAGCCAATTATCCATTTGTAGACCTCTAGTGCCTAGGAAGCGTGAAGTTTCCGACAGATGCGTGGGGATCACTGTGTTACAATTGGACGGTTCTTTCATTCCTTCACCTCCTAGGAAAATGTAGTGAGTTTTAACTGATTTCATGGCTCTTAGCTTTTAAACTGGCATGGAGTAGAGGAGCTGCAGAGTGGGTTACCTTCCCTGCTGATGGATCCTGCCAACCTGCCTCTCACAACTGTTTTCAGCGTGTTTTTACCTCTTTCCTGATGTCAAAACCATTTTTTTTCTTAGCCATTTCTTCCTCTGAGGGGAACGCCATTCTTCATTGTCCTTCTCCTGAGGATTGGAATCAAATGGGCGGATCTCTTTACAAATCCACAGTTTTCCTCTATGAATACAACTCACAGAGATTCTATGATAGCATCCATGTGTCATTTAAATAGTCTGCTGACCACATGGACAAGTAAATAGAAACACATGAGATAAAATTTAATTATACAATCTGTTTAGCCTAACACATCCAAAATTAAATGGTCATTTCAAAGTGTAATTAATATAAAACTATTAATGAGCTGTGAAAATGCTATCTGTCCTCCATCTTTGATATCCAGGATGCTCCTTAGACATTTATGACACAGCTGATCTCAAACTGGCCAGTTTTCAGGGACTTAATTTTTTTTAGTCTGGTGGTTTCTGTATAGGTCAGGGTCAGTTGTTTCAAACCATTCTTTCTCTGCAATTTCCCAACATTTCTGAGATTCGTTTTGTAGAACTTATTTCGTGTTATCTTTGCTGTGACTGGCGGAGTAACTTTTCCCTTTTCTAAATGAGTGTTACACCTGCTGAGACATTGCTGCCTCCTGTCTCATCGTTGAGAATTCCAACATCATGGTCTTTCTCGTGTGTCTCTTCACTTCTTACCAACACCTTCGTTCTTTCATCTTTGCTATCCTCACCACTCTACAGGCCCTTCATCTGGTACAATCTCTGGCATTCTCTTACCTGTCTCTTTAATCTTTCTTCTGCTTCTCTTTTGGATTTTGGGGTAATCATTTTTTTTAAAGTTATTACAGGAAATGGCATGTAGATTCCTTAACGAAGCTTCTGAGCCTAGCAGATTTCAGGAAAACGAATCATCGATCTATATACCTAGTTTAGTAAAAACCTTTTATTTATTTATCATGTGCTCCTCTAAATGCTGAAGGTAAGTCACTGGCTAAGAGCCATTACTCTCTGCCTTCAGGAAGTTAGCAATCTTTTGGGGAATTCAAAGAAGATGGTTGCATGTAAAGGATGGGGGTTGATATTAAAGCAAGTCTAGGCCAGTGAAGATCAACAAAAAATGAGCTTTTTCCTTTTACAAAGCTTAGAGGAAATTAGTAGGCCCACTGGGGTAAGGGTGTCTTAGGACGAACAGCAGCAGTGGTCAGGCTGATAATAGTTGTCTTTTTGCCGTTGCTAATAAAGGAAGCCAGAACAGCTTATGTCTAGAGCAGTGGGCTCTCAACCTTCCTAATGCTGGGACTCTTCAATACAGTCTCTCACATCATGATAAACCCCAACCATAAAATTATTTTGTTGCTGCTTCATAACTGTAATTTTACTACTTTATGAATCATAATTTAGATATCTGATATGCAGGATATCTGATGTGAAACGGTCATTTGACCCCCAGAGGGGTCAGGACCCAGAGGTTGGGAAGCACGCTGAGAACTATGGTAGCCGTATGAAGAAAGGACATAGCAGGAGCTATATATAGAGCAAGGGTGCAAGAATGGACATACTGTTGTATTGCTTGTTTTAGATCTATGTATAAAATGACAGGTTTGGCTCCAGTTACAATTTGAATGTGAAGTGTCCTGCACAGACTCACATGTTTGAATACTTGGTCCTCAGCTGATGGAGTGGTCTGGGAACATCATGGAACCTTTAGGAGGTGGAGCCTTGATAAAGGAAGTGGGTGTCTAGGAACAGGCCTTGAGGGTTACACAGTTCAGCCACCATTCCTGTTCACTCTTGGCTTTCTGAGGACAGATGTAATGTGGGCTGGTAGCCTTCTGTTTCAGCCACCACGTCCTCTCTGACTGACGCCCTGTCTTCCCCATCGTGATGGTCTGTATCCCTCTGGAAACGAAAGCCGCAGTAAAGACTTTCTGCCTTCAGCTGCTTTTGTCAAGCAGAGCAATGGGAAAGTGACTGAAGGTGGGCTAGACACACATTCTGCGATTCTAGACCTGCCGAACGAACACGTGCTCTGCCGTCAGGGCAGTGTAATGCTCCGCTAGAGCCCGACTGATGGCCACCCCTGCCCCCAGAGTTAGCACAGATTCCAGAAGTTAACTGAAAAGTTCCCAAACCCCCTCTCATGTCAGATGACTCTTGCAAATTTCAGGGTCCTCAGGCCACCGGTGTTCTCAACTGATTATGAGTTTGAAAGTACTCCCACGTCATAGGTCTGATTTCCCGAGAATGTCCCACAAATCTCAGGAAAGCACTGTGCCTATTACATTCTTACAACATGGCTGTAAACAAGAGCCAATCAAATGAAGAGCTACATGGAGCCAAGTGTAGACGTGCTTGAGTATATAGAACTTCCAAGCGCTCCACTGGACACATCAGTGTGTTCACTTCCCTGGCAAGGACCTCCCAGGACCTCAGTGTCCAGCGTTTAGAAGAACTATGGGGGCGCTATTACTCAAATGTGTTTGAATTAGCTGTATCCTTGACCTCAGTCCATTTCCCCTCTTCTGTCCCCAGAAGTCAGTGGTTGTCTCTTGGCTCAAAGTCCCCTCTAGTGCTTAGGTTTTCTTCCTAGCTCAGTTAGATATGAAAACAAAGTAGTACGCCTGGGAATTCTTCCATAAGCAGAAATTTATATGCGGTCTGAGTTCTTAACACAAATAAAATAGATACTTTTATCTCTTGGGAAACACCAAAGAGATAGTAGTTCTGTCTCTGGAACCTGGGACAAAGACAAGACCCATTATTTATGCAAAAGAGAAATTTCAAAACTGTCTGCCTTATGATTTTTATTATAAGAAGTTGGTTCAGAACAGGAAAATAACAAGTAATTGAGGCAAAACCTCCTGACTATTTAGAGAGTTCCCACGTTCAGAGTACAAGTTCATGCCTTTGTTAAAGGGGCAGCTGTGTAGGATATAAATGAGTGAAAAATTAAATGAATAATTAACTCATCTTTTTACTGAATCCTCTTCTGGAGGGCATGCATTGTAGACAGATTTAAATCGCTCAGGATAAAGTTGATGTCACCCACTCCCTTGCTTGAGGGCTTTGCCAATTCCCCTTTCATTACCTCATAGATGAAGGAAGATCTTAGCTAATGAAGTTCTTCCTGGTGTCTCCTGGGCAGAGGGTTAGTCTCACAGCACATATTTGCTCAGTTGCCGACTGTGTTTCCTCCTTCTTCCATGATCCCTGTAGGATTTTTCAAGTTTAAACGAGCACTTGCTTGTGTTTGATCACTTGTTAAAACAAGGAGATAAATAAATAGCATTAAAATTGTTGAAAAATGAAGTATTGTGCTAAGCAATATTTTTATGGTTAGAAGATCTTGGTAATTTCTTAAGTTTCTGACACTTGCCATTTTTTGTGTTATGATGTATTGAGGTGTGTCTTTAAATTCTTTCAAGTGTTCGTTCTTCAGACATTTTTGAGTGTTTTTCACATTAAGGGAACTGTGTAAGACCATCCTAAAAAAACTGACCAAGATTTCATCTCTCCTGTCAGATGTAGAAATAGATTTGGAAGTTGAATCCGTGTGGCTCTTTGTTAGGCATTGTGGGAATCCCGAGAAAGGGAAAGGTTAATGACTTCTCAGGCATGCAGATCCAAGGGTCAGGGTCAGGGCACGTTCTGGGAAGGCAACATCATCCAAAGCCAGTGTCAAAGGGAACATGTGTCTGAACACATATGGACAAAGACAGTTCTAGGCGGTGTGTGAAACAGGAGCAGCGACTGTGGGGAACCGTGGGAACTCTGCAGCATGCTGTGGCCTCGTGGTGAAAGCAATTCTGTGCAATTGTGATCTGTGAAATGTGACCCTCCCAAAAGTAAGGAGTGAGCCTCATGTTGAATGCTACATTAGTATGCCTTAGAGGTCTCTTACAACAGGTGAAGGGCAAGAAAGGATGACATTCGAAACAAGGTGCATGAAAACATGAATTCTGAGAGGGCATTTTTCTCTCTGCCTTCAAGATAACAGTGTATCATTCAAAGAAAAACCTGTTATAGATAAAACCATCAATGGCTCGCAGATTACTACGTGATTCAGTTTTGTGTTGCAATTTTACATTATAGAAGTTAGTGACTGTGGATGGCAGACGCTGTTAAAATGGTTAAGGAGGAAAGCAGGTATCACTGTGAAGTGAATAAACAGCATTGCCGTGTGTGTGTGCATGTGCCAGATATATGTGCCTTGTGTGTGCATGTGGTAGATATATGTGCCTTGTGTGTGCATGTGCCAGATATATGTGCCTTGTGTGTGCATGTGGTAGATCTATGTGCCGTGTGTGTGCATGTGCCAGATATATGTGCCTTGTGT
>JAQHUG010000315.1:494252-504491 GCA_028555095.1 Dicrostonyx torquatus
ACCACACTCATCTTTTGGGTTTGGGATATCTCACTAAGGATAGAGTTCTCTATTTCCATCCATTTGCATGCACATGCAATGGAGTGCTAATCCTGTATCACTGTGTCTGGTGTGGACATTTCATTCTTCAGACATGAACAGAAGGTCCCCGTTTTAGCCAGCTTGCGGCTAAGTGGGAGAGGAACTTTCTACAGAGACCACTGACGTGAGGATAAAGAAAATAGCAGATATGTTTCCTGCTCTTTGAAAGTGTGCTCAGACACTAGTGGCCCGTGGAACTTGTGTGTGCTTTGTCATCTTTAGGCACTCCCCACTGAGGCACTCACACAGAAAGGCATTTGTGGCATTTTCTAGAATCTTATTGAATGTCTCAGCAATACCCAACCCTGTTAAGACTGTTGTCCAGTTTTCTGCTGGGTGCTTTGGACATGATATTGTTAATTGCCCACTGGTTACATTTCTTTGGACATGATATTGTTAATTGCCCACTGTTTACATTTCTTTGAAAAACTTTGTTTAGAACTTAGTAGCAAAATGTTTGTTTGTTTTTTTCTAAAAGAACACAGGTATTTTATTTTATCAGATGAATAAAATAAAATTAAGTGTTCCTCCATTTGTTTTTCATTCCTATCTTAGCTACCAATAAAACCAAAGTCAGATTTAATATACATCTTTATTTAATATACATATTTATTAAATATACCTTTGCAAATGTTTAAAGAAACAGGCTTATATATTACTTCAAATCTCTTTAAAGCAGGTGGTACTTAAATTTTATGTTAAACTGAAGCACACTCCTTATGAAAAGCCTGTGTTCAGAATATTCACCTTCAGAGCCGGGTGGTGGTGGCGCACGCCTTTAATCCCAGCACTCGGACGCAGAGGCAGGCGGATCTCTGTGAATTCGAGACCAGCCTGGTCTACAAGAGCTAGTTCCAGGACAGGCTCCAAAGCTATAGAGAAACCCTGTCTTGAAAATCCAAAAAAAAAAAAAAAAAAAAGAAAAAGAAATAAAGAAAAAAAGAACATTCACCTTCAAACATTTTAACTGATACTATTTTCCTTGAAATAAAATTATATGCATGTTAAATTTAATATTGGGCATTATAGCTTTTCAATCCAGTCTTTAGCTGAATTCTCTCGTATAGAAATCATGATGAAAAATACTCAAATATTTTATAAAATTTTGATGTGCAAAGAATTCTGGAACATTACTGAGGAAAGACAGTTTTCTAAAAACTGTAGTAATTTAAGAACAAAGCAGGTAGTAGATATAAAATGTAGAAATGAAGGTGACATTAGTTTTTAACAAATACATTTATTTCTTCCTAAAGTACAGAAAGAAGAGCATAGTTACGTGCTGCCTGCCGCTGACCTTGTGGGTTGGCGGGAACTGGTAGTGTGTAGTGTTCACTTCTGTCTTGCTCCATGCGCTGAGCTTGTGTTGTTAATGAGGAACACAGAGAGCCTTGTATTGTAATTCAACATCAGCAAACCATTTTATGAAGGGCTGTTTAGGTTTTTACCTGTTGCACAGACTTCTACCAATTTTCAAATACCACTAATGAAAAAAATAAGCTTCAATGGTCTGTGGTCACCCTTTCTCGTGTATCTCTTCAGATATATACTTTTGACTCCTTGAGAGCTGTAGAACTGCCGTTATAATTATAGCCAGTAACGTTTTCATGTAGAAGGACCATTGATTGCTTCAGGTCTCCTTTCTTCATAAATCCTCATTCATGATGTACCTGATATAAAGGGAGGCAGTGTTTCTGGGGAGGAGAACATTTAAAGAAGAAAATGATGACTGAATTAAATTAAAGTCTTAACTAATTTTGTAGAAAAGGTTAATGGATTCACTCTCCACACTCTCAGAAGCAGAGCCCGAGCTGATGGGCAGGAAGCACAATGACATGGATTTTAACCGTAAAACATTTGATAATTAGGTAAGTTAGAAATAGAAGCTACCTTTAATCCCAGCACTTGGGAAACAGAGGCAGGTGGATTTCTGAGTTTGAAGCCAGCTACCTACATAGCCAGTTCCAGGCCAGTAAGGGCTGTGTACGGAACCAACAACCTTGTAGATTGTCCAGACCTGCAAGCCTCGGGTCTGTTATCCAGACTGGGACTGGGAAGGAATGAAGAAAGAACAGGGACCCTGGAAAAATTACAGAAATGTTTGCAGAAAAGCTGGAATCGGGTGAGCTGTACATACCCTGATGGAGCCACCCCAATCACTGGTGGAAGTGCACCCATCCGGAACCCCAGTGTGTCTATTACAAACACAGTAAGGGGAGGGGCTAGCTAGGAGTTTCAGGCTGTAACTATCTGGGAGGAAGAAGCACATTGCTAGTTTTTCTGCACGCTGCTCAATCATTCTTGAACGTCCTCTATTTGAACAGAGGAAGGCTTTGGTTTCCTGGACCTGACCAGAGGGAAAGGCTTTTCCAGTTTCCCAGGAGCCTGCCTGGCAGTGCCCATGCCAGGCAATACACATTCACTCAGAACTATTTTCAGGATTTCAATCACTGCCTACAATTCATGTCCCACATGTAGCCTATGGGGTACATTGCCCTAGGGTATCTAATGCAGTCCAACATATTTGCAGACAAGTTCATGTCACAATGGGAAAAGGTTGGCCCCTTGCTGGACGCTAGATGAAGAGTTCTTTACTGAACAACTGTGGTTTCTAGACTTGAAAACCTGTAAGGCTTTCCTCCCAGATGCAGCCACTGGCACTACGGTTTCTAGTTTTTGCCTGTCTCCCTGTCTCAGGAAGAACTCCAGAATCTTGTCTCTCCCATCACGCTGTGTGATGCTTAATTAAATGTTCGTGAGACGGTGACTCCACCAGTGACTGCAGTTTAAATAGGGCTTTAGACTTTGAAGTTTTCCACAGATGTCCATGTGAAGAAAAACTAACAAAAGAAACTCTGGTTACCTGGTATCTTAAGGGCTGAGACCTACACCCATCCTTCACACATCTCTAGGGACTTAGACATTTGCAGAATCACTGGGTTCCAAAGCTGAGTATGAAAGACTTCTTTAGTTGGCCATTTTTCTTTAACTATTGTGCTGTTTTTTTAAGAGAAAGTCTTGCTATGGCATTGAGATGAGTGGGTTGAAATCAAAATGTCCTTGTCTGAACTTCCTTAGTGTTGGGATTCAAAGGTGCATACAACTGTGACTCTTTGTGATTTCTAGTGTTTTGTCACTCACTTAAATCTAGTTTCTTCTTCTTCTTCTCCCTTCTCTTTCCCCCACTTTCCCTTAAGAACTTTTCTGAGGCTCAAAGCCAGAGGGTACATGGCAGACACTTGAACTTATATGACCCTCAGGCTCTCAATTTCACAGAATCCTACAACTGGAAATCAAGATGTCAGACACCTTCCTTGGTCTCGACTAAACAGTTGTAGTACAGTGGTAACATTATGATTTTAGAGCTCTGGCGTCTTCCCCTCACTGTGGATAACAGAACTTTGTAGGCCTGTGACTTAGTTCCTGATTCCTAAATGTGAAAATGCATTTCCTAGATCCCAGGAGCACAAGCAAAGAGGAAACTCAACCATGAAGATGTAAATAAATGTATGTCTGTCCCTCACTCAATTCTCAATATTCATCTTCTGTCCTTTGGCAGGGAGAGCATGAGGATTGGGGGCTGATGAAGGTTTTTTGTCAGCAAACAGGCCAGAAAGACTGAGGGAGCGTAGATGGGGGAAAGGAAAGGAAAGATTTGGGAGAGTTATACTTCATGCTATGCCTGGAATTGCATGTGCTACTCCTGTGTGTTCCTGGTTAAGTTGATCGCAATCACAAACTCATTTGCTAAAAGACTTTCATTAAACGCATTGACCAGAAATCAGAGAATATTGTGACTATGTTTTTCTCTGATGGAGTAAGGCACTGAGATTGTGGGTTGGGATATTTTTGGATACTGTTTGTTTATGAAAGATTTTTAAATTGTGTTTCCTGGGGACTTTATAGTTTGTTAAAATAGTAGGCAATGTTTTGTTATCCTCATAGCCAGTGATAACATTTTAGATATGTTATAAAAGAAACGGTTTGGTTAATGGAAATGGTGTTTTAGATCCATGAGAAGAGAGTAGTCTGGGAAGAGGGAGGGAAGGAACCAACAAAGTGAAAGGAAGAGGGCTGGGTCTATCATTTTACTCCTGTCCCCACACACCATGTACACCTCTGAGCAGCATCCGTGTGCGAGCGTGGGTGACTGAACGAAGGCGTTTATTACCCACGCTAAGTCTTAACTCGATAAAGGCAGCCAAGAACTAGGAAAGTAAGTGTGGACCTGACTTTGACCCAGCAATAAGGTTAGGAAAGAAGAGCAGCTACACAGTGACCTTGTGCGTTGATAAAACATCCTGGTGGAAGCAGGATTCATGTTGGAATAATTATTTTCAGAATCAGAATCCTCATGGGTCTGGTACAGGTAAGTAAACTGTTGGTCTGAAGCATCCTCAGTTTAGGATGCAATCCAAGGTGCCCACCTGTCTCTCAGCACATGAATTTTGCTCCTTCTGAGAGTACTGAAGGGTGTGGTGAGGGGTGACGGGTGACACAGGAGCTTCTGTCACTAGCAGCTAAGGCGCTATCAAATGTTAGCAAAGGAAGTGAACGATAGGAAAGAAAGAGGGGGTAGGAGATCAAAACCCAAGGTCAGTCAGCAAGACAAAAATTAAATAAATCAATACAAAGGTCGACACAAACAAAATGAAAAGGAGAAGCAACAACACAAAAGACTGACAAAGTACTGTGAAGTGTGCGCATGTGCATGGGGAGGGAGCAGTTAAGGTCTGTGCTTGTGTGGGGGAAAAGCAGTTCCAGGATAAGACAGTCTCCTTGGCACTCTGGCCTTCCCTTTGGCCCTGATAAGAACCACAATTGTCTCAGGGCAGAGGTTTGCGGTCATCAGTCTCCAGGCACGTATTTTGCATCTACTTCTCTCTGACCTGCAGGGAAGACATCTTCACAGCTGAAATTTACTTCCGTTTCCTCCCCACTGTAGGATCCCCGCGGAAGTGTGCACTCTTCTCAGTAGGGTTCCACCTTGCTCTTCTCGCCTGAGCCTAGGAACACACTATGGACATGTTCGCAGGACATGGACAGCCTTTGAAGGGCTTTTCGGTCACAGCACTGTCTCCTCAGGTCCCATTCGCTCCTCAGTTTATTGAAAAGATTTCTGTTCTGAAATTACATTTGCTGTGGTGAGCCATGTCAGCTACCCTGAGCAAAGCTTGAGTCCGTGAATCTCTATTATTATTATTATTATTATCATTATCATTAATTTTAATACTTTTAAAAATTACCAATCCAAATTCCCACTTCCTCCCCTCCTCTCTCCCCCCCACTCTCTCCACACACCTTCCCCTCACCCCGCTCCAGTCTTAAGAGAGAGCAAGGCACCCTGCCCTGTGGGAAGTCCAAGGCCCTCCCCACTACATCCATATTGAGCAAGGTATACATCCAAAGAGAATACGACCCTAAAAGCCAGTACATGCAGTAGAGACAAATCCCAGTGCCACTGTCCTTGGCCCCTCAGTCTGCCCCAACTGTCAACCACATTCAGAGGGACTAGCCACCGTTTCACTTCTCTGTGGGAAGGAATGCCTCTTTGACAGTCTCTCCTTTATGGTCCTCATGACCTGCTTTTCCCTTCCCAGAACGCCTTCCTGGGTGTCTACCTTGTCCTGCACAAAGCCCCGTACATCCATTTTTGTTCTCTGCCACTTGACTTGACCATGTACTTTCTTCTCTGTCTCATGCTCTTGAGGATAGGAGTGGGGCATAAGGGTAAGCCAAAATACCACCAGCACCTATATTTTTAGTTTAAACAAGAACATATAGAAGCCTTAAATCCTTAAGATGTATTTTTTTAGTGACATTAATGACAAAAATAATTCTTGTACATGTCTGTCTACATTCTTCTCCTTGGGAGGCTGAGACAGGAAGATCATGAGTTCCAGGTCTGCTTGGGCTGTGTACATGGCAAGACCCAGTCTCAGTCACTGAAGAGATTTAACTAAGTGGCAGGACGCTTGCCCAGCATGTACCAAACTCTAAGTTCCAGCCTTGCACGAAAGTAGGTGGAAGTTGAACAATTTAAAAACTCCATGGTGCCGAAGCTGTTGAGGGAAAGAATAAATCTATTTTCAGATTGCCGTTTTTCTACTTTTGGTTCCCCATTTCTCCTGATGGCCTAGCCTCCATCATCTTGAAGGTCACCCAACACTGTTGCTTTCCCTACACATCTCCAGTCCTTTATGGGCCCTAGTTAAGGTCAGCATGACTTCTTCCCAGTGCTGTCATATTACCCGTAAGTACCGGGGAACATGTGCGGAACTACATGCTATGCAGCTCATGTAGGATTTTTAATATTTTTCTCATTGTACTTTCTCTTATTTCTTTATTCTTATGTGAAGTTTCACATCTTCAGCAGCTGTGGTTTCTTTCCTCCAGTGTCATCTGCTCTCCCGTTTCCATGCGATGTTTTTGGTCAGATATTCTGGATGTTGTGTCTTTAGCTAGTGAAATACAGCCCGTGCTCCTGGCTCACAACCTTGGTGGATGCTGGTCCCCTTCCTGGAGCACCCCTGTTTCTTCTTCCCAGACAAAGCCAGAAGACCACTGGGCTCTTAGCTTGCTTCTGTTTTCTCCAGGAGCCTTCTGAGACCTTGGCCAAGGAGGTGAGCTGTGTCTATTCCTTGCTACCAGTCCCCATTGTCTCCTCTTTGTAGTTGTCTATGATCAACACCATGGCTTATCTACTATCTCAGAAAACCCATAGGAACAGAGGCCATTCCTGCATTTATTTAAGACTGTATTCCTAATACCTAACATTCTTCAAACCACTACGAAAGGATGTTGGATTAGTGAGCTATAAATGGGGAAATACGTTACTCCCATGCCAGTCAAACTCAGTTGTCATCTTTCTCTTAAGCACTCCTATCCATCAAAATAGCCTGTGTGCTGACTGCTTAATATCTGACTAATAGGGATGACAAGGTCATGATAGACAAGGATGGATGAGAATAAATGGAGAGATAACTCAGCGTGGTGCAGATTCTGAGTCAGTCCAGACCAGAGGGCATTAAGTAAGCACGTGAGTGTCACTAATAGCCTGGTGTCCAGGTCAGCTTCTTAGATTTGATAATGTTGTATGCGATATTGGCATTAGGGCAAGATGATTGAAATGCTTAGTGTACCCATTTTGTACAATTTTCTGAAACTTTCCTCAGCATTGAACAGTTTTTCAAAATAAAAGAACAAAAGGAAAAGTTGATTTTGGGCTTCTACATAAAGAGAATATGTCTAAAGTTTAGATTCCGAGCCCCTAATGTCAGCCTAGTAGGTGTTCAATAAGTTATTTTGTCCTTGCTTGCTCCCAGTTTGACTCTGCAGTCTGTGTTGTCCCCTTTCCCTTCCTGCTGCACCTAGCAACAGCCTTGCTCCTCACGGGACGCCTGCTCCCAGAGCGGGTGTGCTGTGGAGGCCAGCGCTTTCCCGCATGCAGCAGAGACAGGACGCTGTGCTCCTGTTGTGTGCTGGGAATTTGCTTTCTTCTGGATTGAGAGTAGAGTTAAAAAAAATAAAACTAGAGAAAAGTCATCTAAAATGGAGATGTCATCTGCCTTCCTTGATTATGCATAATATATATATTTAGTTTGAAATGAAATTTTTTTTATTGATGTGTAGCTCCCAGGATATTCTAGATGTATTTCCAATTGAACATCTTTGTAGATTTTTTTTATATACATGAGTGCAGCCTACTTTTTGTATACTAAGCACTGACCACATTCTCGTTCATAGCATCCTATCTCAGCTTTGTGTACAGAGAATGCCCCACTACAATATTTTAAACATAAATGGATGTCATTGACCTAGTGCATAGTGATAGAAAAATAAAATACCCTAACTTTTATTAAGGAAACATGTAAAAAATAAAATTTAAGAAACCTTTGTAAATGTCCATGAGTATTTCCAAGATGATTTTCAACTTAATCTATCTTTTTAAATGACCGTATAATGACTCATATAATTAATAATTAATAAGAAGTAAGACCTTCTTAACAGTTAAACATTCAAGGAAGACTTTCTGAGGTCAAACCTCTCAGAGAAATTGAAGGTCTGCCTTGTTATTTTTCTGTCGCTCATGAATGAAACCATCGCTGGTACTTCCTATCAAAACAGGAAGTTTTCACCCCATCTCAGTTACAACTGAACTGCCATTTGGTCTAGTGCAACATGCAATCCTTTAATCCAATTCCCATTTCTACTTTATAACTATAATTTTGCTACTGTTATGAATAATAATGTAAATATCTGATATGCAGGATATCTAATATTCGACCCCCCAGGGGTCGCGACCCACAGGGTGAGAACCACTGGTCTAGTGGAACAGCAGAGGAAAGGGGTCTTGCCTTCTTTGCCTGGGTCTCTGGATACTTCCCTAGAGTGTTTCTGTTGCACACGGCTTCCTTGCTGTGCACTTCTTTGGCATCTGCTCACACCTCCAGAACACAAGCATGCATACATGGAAATGCAGACCTTATAGTAGAGATCCCAGAGCCTGGGTTTTACAGTGGAAGAAGAAGAAGGAAGCATCCTATTATGCTTTGTCCTTTTCGTATAAAATTCAGATGACTGCATGGAGGAATTTCAGCTGCACTCAAGGAAGAAACGGAAAGCAAGAGGCCCCAGTTCTTATATTGGGAAGGAGCACTTATACAAGGCCGGTGAGGGTATCAGCTCAGAAACACTAATGTAGCTAAGACCTCTCTTCTTTTTCTTTTTATTCTTTTATTCTTTTTTAAAGGCGGAGTCTTACTATGTAGCTCAGGTTAGCCTAGAACTTAATATGTAGATCAGGCTAGTCTTGAATTCTTTGAGTTCTTTGTCTCCCGAGTCCTGGGATTTAAGGTATGTGCCATGCCCAGCCGTGGACTCCTTTCTTGAGCACACCTCAGGACGGGTCTATAATCTAAGCTGTCTTTTGCTTTATTTTTCAAATAGTGAACAAAAGCAAGTGAACATTTTTCAAGGTCTCTACATGTGAAGGGAGATGGAAACATGCACACAGAACTGTATATGTCAGAATTCCTAAGAAACTAATCTTAGACTATAAACTCTGAAAATTTCGTATATGCTCCTTCCTTTTATTATTTAATTCATAATTGAACAAGTCATCACCCAGCTATCAGACCAAGGAATTTCTGTCAGTGGTGCTTGCTCCTTATCATGATGCATCAATATTTTCATGACTTCCATCTTGACATGAAATTTTATGAAACAGCAACAAAAATGAGGTGAAAGGAAATAAATAAGCATTGCTTCTTCAACACAGTCTCTCTCTCTCTCTCTCTCTTCTCTCTCTCTCTCTCTCTCTCTCAATTTAAATGTTGGCCAGAGAACAAGACATCTCTATAAGGTAGTGTCGTGAAATATGCATTCAGTAATTAATATGCAAAAGTCTGGTTATTATGGGTTGCAGATGTTTCTACTAAGATTATGTTACAGTGCCCTCTAGCCTATGCAGCAGAAAGAAGCATTCCCCTCCCTTCTGCTCATCATCCGTTATATATTATTGGTTATGTTACCCATATAAAGGGTGATAATGTCCCCTGAGTATTTCCTCCATGCTCTTTTTTATGGTAGATGTGCTGCTTCCTTAGTCAGTGTGGTTTGGCAGAAAAAAAATAGCCACTCTTCCTGTGTTCAACAGAGGTAGAAACACTGCTAAGTCTGAGGCCCTGGGGTTGAAGCCCTGGGGTTGACTGAACAATGACAGACAGGAGCTAGGTTTTCCATTTTTCTCCCCACGGCCCTTTTAAAAGCTGAAGTTCTTAAACCAGTCCTGGACTGTGACAAGAAGATACCCTTACTGTTAGGTAGTTATCAGTCCCTGACTCTTTATTGTCTACCTCACCGTCAGTCACCGTCACTGTCTCTCTCCACCTTCTGTGCGTGTCTGTAAATGTGTGCATGTGTGACAGGGATGACTGCAGGAGAGCATGGCCACAGTGTGAGGACGGAAGCCAATGACAACTTTTGGGGGTCAGTTCTTTCTTTCTGCCTTTAAGTGTATTTTGGGGTCAGGGTTGCACTGCAGGTCACTTTATCCACTGTTCTACCTTGCCCGCTTGTATTTCAGAGCATTTTGAGAAAGAAAGAAAAAACCTGTAGATATAAGCCTTTTGCCCATGTTAAATTTTTTGTTTTTATTTT
>JAQHUG010000315.1:515673-580530 GCA_028555095.1 Dicrostonyx torquatus
GGAAGAGCATCTACACTGCCTCTCTCTGCATTGCTGCAGGACTGGGAAAAGAGCATCTAGAATATACCATGACAGATTCTAATTACTTGTTCTTTTGTTGTGGGAATGATTTTGAAATCCTGGAACCAGAAAACTGTCACACTAGTTTCTTAATCCTTATTTGGTGACATTTAACTTCAAATAGAGGATTTTTTACGGTGGTTACCTTGGAACTCCCTTGAGTTGCAAAACAGCTTCTTGACTTATTCTTCTGTCAGTTGGAGTTATTTTCTTTCCCCCGCCACGTTGTAACCTTCCTTTCACGTACTGCTAATGTTAACTCCAAACTCTCTCTCCCTTTGAGAGGGGGTTTCCACTCACATGGAATACACCCAAACAGTGGCAGCTCGTGGAGCCACAAAGTACTGACCTGTGCCCTCTGCTCTTTGTCCCTGTGCTAGGGAAGACAGGGCCACCAAAGGTGTTATTTCTTCCTAGTTATCTCAGTGGTAGGTCCCATACGGGCAGTTCTGTCTCGAGTTCTTTGGCCCCATGTTGTCCTTTCCCATCCCATCCCAACTTCCCAGCAGGTTACTTGTTTTTAAATATAATTACTTAATGATAGAAGGTAATTTAAATTATTAAATAGATTAATAAATAGACATAACGGGACAGTTAGCAAGCACAGCCTTTAACCATGTGACGATTTCTGTTTCTGTGTATCCCCCAATCATTCGTCTACAAGAGTGTGTTCTCAGGCCATCTCTTGTGGGATGCCCCAGTTCTTGCTATATTTTAAATTCTGGCATTCTTATCTTTTATCCAAATTTGTCTAGATGGCAATTCACCGCATTTACTTACATGTCTGACTTTGTCAATGGATTCAGGAAAATCTTCTAGACAAAACGTTCCTTTATGCTTTCATATAATAGCTGAATTGTCAGTGACCTGGGGTTTCAACCCATGTCAGAGAGAGACAGAGATAGATAGATAGATAGATAGATAGATAGATAGATAGATAGATAGATAGATAGAGGAAGCATATTCATCCTCAATGGTGAAATATTTGAGTCATCCTTTAGAAGTAGTCATACTCGGTTTGAGTTTTAAGTACATTTATTTGTTAGACTGGGCTAGCAAGCAACACATGCCTATTAATATTATAATTAAGACACATGATAAAGAGACTCAGAGGACTATAAAGTGGGTATGGCTTCCTCCTTCCTGGTTGATGCACACTGATGGGAAGGAAAGGAATAGCACACTCGTTAACTGCAGATTTGAGACTTCCCTTACCTTTGGGGACAAATCCTGAATGAGGCAATGATTGGTAATCAGACCTCATTTTTACTTTCTACTCCAGCTCACAATGAACCTGAGACATGCAGGGCTCAGGCAGAGACAATGAGAGGGAAGGATGAGGCAACAGAGGGCCATGATGGCTGACTACAGTGAGAGGACGGAAAAGCGCAGTCCTGCCACCCCGCTGCTTGAGCAGTTCCAGTGAAGTTCACCACACACACACTCACCATGTGATCCAACAACCACGCTTCTGGGTGTGTTATCTACAGGCGTGAACCTCATATTTTCACAAAACCTTATACATATTGCTTATAGCAGCAGCTTCTGTAATAACTAAACATTGGATACAATGCAGATTGTCCCTCAATGCTCTGTGAGTGAATGGGAAGATATTTAGTTTGTTGAAACAACTGGATTCTAGCAAATGAATTGTTACTGGGGTCTTCTGGGAAAACACAGAAGGGAAAGTCAGGGACGTTAGAACCTCATCAGAGGAGCCTATCCCTTTATAGCAGAATACAGAGGATGACAGTAAAAGCTAAGCCCATGACCAACATTTCGGTCTTTGAAGGGTTCTAGCTACTTAATCAGGATATCTGGGAAGGGAATAAAATTTATTTCAGCATAGTAACTAGAAAAAAGTAAAGCATTCTAACACCTGGAGGATGCCGACTGCTCGGCTCTTAGAGGCTCTAATTGGATATTTATTAAGTTCCCAGGTCTGTGCCTGAGTCTTCTGATTAACTCTTGATGTCTTGATTATCTCAGAACTGTGTCAGGCTTCACCCCATGGGGCACAGAAAAGGCAAAGATGGGAAGATAGTGCGGGACCAGTGAGCACAAGACACTCTCCCGTGCACACTGTGATTTATGGAAGAGTAAGGTTCCCTCCCATGTGTAGACAGAAGATTGAGTGCTGTGTCCACCCTTGCAATGTGAAAGTAAAAGGTGGCTCATATTTCAAACCCATGGATTTTCTTGAACTCAATGATACATTGGTTTATACATTATTACTTATAGCAACTGTATTTGTGACAACCAAACCCTGAAAACTATTGAGATCTCCCTCCGTGCTCCATGGCTGAATGGGAGGACAATATTTGATGTGTTCACACAGATGGATGTAGCTCAAGAATAAAAGGGAATTTTGTTATTTGTAAAACAGAGTTCTATCCTGACTGTCATGATAGCTGCCCATATCTGCTTGCGTGATGTATATAAGGCTATACCCTAAAATTATACCTTAAATGGGTGGATAAAAAAAATAAAGTCCCAACTCTAATAACAATCTTATATTACAGTGGATAGCAAAATAAAGTGCCAATTCTAATAATAATCTTACGTTACCTTTGAGAGCCCTGCCCCAGTGTCAGTTCTCTTGTTTGTCCATGAAATAGGGTTACAAAGAGTGCTTCATTGTTGGGAATTGTGAGGGCATGTAGAATTCCTCTGCATTGTTTTTATAACTTTCTTGTGAATCTAAAATTAATTAAATGACACATTTCTTTAAGAAGAAATTTAGCAAGTATATAGACTTCACAGTAAAGGGTCCAGAGGGGAACCAGAGCCTTCCTAATGCTGTGACCTTTAACACAGTGGGGGCCCCAACCATAAAATTACTTTCTTTGCTACTTCATAACTGTAATTTTGCCACTGTTGTGAATCATAATGTGAGTATCTGTATTAACCAATGTCCTTTGGTGACCCTGTGAAGGGGTTGCCACCCACAGTCTGAGACCCACTGAGTTAGGAGCTGCTGCTGCTGGCCCTTCTAGGGTCTCAGGGAGTAGCCGAACTCTCCTGACCAGTACTGCCCTGTCACCATCCCTGCCTCCAGCCTTGTACCTGGTGTCGACTTTGGTATCACTTTCAACCAAGCAATTTGGCACCATTCACTGGTAAGGCCAAGGCTTTCCCTGTGGCTTCAGGGTCTGTGACTCCAGTCTCTGGATTCTATTTCCTCTGCTCACCATGAGGAAAGAGATGGTCACTCACTCTTGGTAGTTTGAGCTGGAATTGCTCATGGTTTCGTAGTGATGCCTTCTCTTTCTACTCCTGGTTTCCGCTCTCAGGAAGCTGCTTCTTCCTTGGCCATCGTCATCACGTGGAGTATCTGCAGGACTGCTCCTCATCAGTCGGCTGGAGCTGGCCCATTTTCATGTGGAGAAGGGGGAAACCTGGGTGTCAGAGCATTTCCCCTTCCGTGAGTTCCATTTATGGCACTCATGCTCCCCTTCTTTCAGGAATATGCTTAATCAGTGGCGTGCAACAGAGCGTCAGGCAGAGGCTCACTCTCCCGGCTTCTGTCCTCAGCGATGTGGAATCATCTCTCTGCTCAACTCTGCACCTTGGCAGCCATCTCTTCAGTCTCCTTCCTAACATCAGCACCTCAGTCCCATCTTCCGCATCCTCCTGTTCCGAATCAGATCCCTTCTGGGGACTTTTGGCTGCAGGCAGGCTGTCTGCTGTCCCTTCCTGCTGGAAGCACTTGTGATGATTCTGTGGCTATTCAGACGTAACCGCTTTTCCGTCTCTGCTGGGTCCCTGATACAAAAATTTACATTAAGCTCTTGAGTGGTTCTGGACCACTGAGTCACAGCTGCAGCTTGCTTCTTAGCAAGGCTATGAAAAGCCTTGTACGAATTCTGAATCACCCTTGGCATTATCTCAGGAAAATGGTAGGGGCTTCGCTAGTCACTTTCCAAAGATACACTAAAACCTTCATGAAAGAAGAAGAAAAGCTTTCACTCTCTCGGAGAGTTTATACTTTCATTTTTCATTTCAACAAATTCTTTATCAGCATGCATATGAATTCTAAGCACTTTGGAGCAATCAGAAAATTGCTATTAGCAAACCAATTACAGAATGTTAGAGCGACGCTACAATAGAGCAGCACTTTGTCTGTTTCTCTTTTCCTTGAAAATTCGTGCTTTACTGTGCTCTTCTTCAGGTCTCTGAAACACATCACAGAATGTGCACTGGTGATCCTGACCAAGAAGGGCCACCCAGTGGCATCCATTTAGAAAAGATTCAGTTGTTTCTGTTTCCTTGTCACATTCTCCCCCATCCTGGTAGCATTTATCTTTAGTCATAAAATTCCCTTTTCAGATGGAAAGGTGGTCAATCCATTAATATGTGATAAACTCATTTGTATTCTAGCTACTGTCATCTGAAAAATTTGCATTTATTAAACACTACTCTGTCTTTTTTCTCATTCTAGTTTTCCATTCCCAAGTGCTCATGCACACAGCCAGAGCAGAGCTCAGCATTTAGCTGATTTAAGGTGCATTGCTTCTAAAGGCTCACTTCTTCGTTTCTCACTCTGGCTAACAAGAAGGTTCTACTGCAGAGTGACAGTCACTTAAAAATAGTTATTTATTGTATACTCTTTTTATGATATGAGTGCACTAGTACATGCCTAGTGCCCATAGAGATCCCGGCACTGGGGTTAATGAAGGTCATAAGCCTTCATATTGGTGCTGGGAACAGAACCCAGGACCTCTGCAAGAGCATTAAGTGCTCTTAACTGCTGAGCCATTTCTCCAGCCCCTGTATTCACTTTTACTGTGTTCATCTTTACCTATATTCATAGCCTCATTGTTGACATAGACAGCTGCCTAAGTTCTATAAAGATTCAAGGTGTCAAAGTTTAATTTCATGTTCAACAAAATCAAAACTTAAGTCTCAAATTTATCACTGTAAGGTCGAATACATTTGTGCTTTGGAAGCCAGGTGCGATGGCACATGCCTATATCCCCAGCACTTGGGAGGTGGAGACAGGAGGATCATGAGTTTCAGGACAGCCTGGATTACACAGTGCAACACTGTCTTACAAACAAAAACTAGAAAAAAATGGTTACCTTAAATTGAATTTTTATTTTTTTACATTATTCATGAGCACTATAAGATCTCTGAGATTGAGCTTACTTATCTATGAAATTTACTTTAATAAATCTACAGTTTATATATGTAAACTGTAATATGTGGTGTATAATTGGTGTTCAGCAAGTAACAATTATTTATTGATATTAATGAAGTTCCAAATTCAATGACATGAAATATGAGGAATTATAACACAGGATGAGGTTTGAATTATACATTTAAGCTTTAACAATTAAGAAAGTAGAATAAATTTTAAAATTAAGAAAATAATTATTTAGCTTTCTTTAAAATTGGATTGGCAATTAGCTCTGTTTGCTTTGATCAGAAGCAAAGGGTGTATTTTAGGTTATTTCTGGTTGTTCCTGTTGATTTTGATTGTTTAGACTTTATAGACGTCCTATAGTATTGTTATATATAACCCAGACACACACATATGTACACACATATATACAGCATGTAGTAGTATGTAATGTTGGATCAAATTCTGTAAGTCAGTGAATCCATGAAAAAAGAACATTTGTGTGCAAATCAACCATACACAAGCAGCACGGGACCCCTGTGAAAGGATTGTTCTGCCGCGTCAAAGGTTCATGACCCAGAGGTTGAGAACCACCACTTTAGACAAATCACATAGCTTCTTACAGCCTTAATTCCTATTCTGATCGTCAGTAGTTTCTAGTTACTTCTTTGATGTCCTATTATGATTTCAGAAGACTATGGTCTTCCTCTATTGTGAAGTTTGAGTATCATTTTGTTTTATATGATTGAGATTGTTGGTTTGTTTAAGTATGGTTTGTGAAATTTGATGAAAGCTACTAGGTTTTTATGGAAAACACATCACAAGCTCTTAGCAAAATAACCTGACACTTTTCAAGTCGCTAGTTCTTTAGCCTGAGTCCACAATTCTTATCAGAAATAGGGTTTTACAATTGTCAGTTCTCAGCTCCCCTTGTCCAGTTGAGTTAATCACCAGGATGAGAACTTGGCCTCTGTGTTTGTTGAAAAGCTCTTGGACCCTCGGTGATTTTTATGTACACAGCAGACTATGGACTGTTAATTTGGGTCTTTGCTTATCTAAATTAAATTAACTTTTAATTACAGTAGCATTCTTTTCTTCTCTAGTGGAGTGGGACATCTGGGAATAAATACCTTTCTTTGGTGAAGCAAAATAATTTGACATGCAACTACCTTTGTTTCATTTCCTCACATGAAAAATGTAAACATAACAATGCCTTTTGTTTCTGAAGAAATTTTATAAAATAAAACAATGCAGCCACACTAACAAAGCATATCCGTAGTTTTCAGTTTACTTAGAAAACAAATAAATTGGGGTCTGGAAAGATGGCTCAGCAGGGTTGAATGCATATTTTCATTGCAGAAGACCTGAGCTTGGTTCCATTGTCCACAGTGGGCAGCTCGCAACCTACTGGAACCCCGCGTTATGGGAATTCATTACCCTCTCCTGGCCTCTGTGTGCACACGTACACATAAGCTTCTCTATATAATACATAATTAAAAATAAACACTTAAAATATTTGATGAAGGTATCCTGTAGAAACAAGAGCTAAAAAATATTTCTGGGTTTCCACTCTGTCATTAAAAATGATGCTGCCACTTGGTGTGAATAGACTCCATTGTGCTTATTCATGTTTAAGGGGGCAGGAGAGGTATCGAAGCTCCTGGTGCTGGAGTCACAGGTGATTGTGAGCCTTCCAAAGTGAAGTCTGCGCTGTGGTCCCATTTGAGGGTTCTAAATGCCATGGGGGCAGGAGCTCACTCAGTCTTGAAAGTGGCCTGTATCTTCATTTTACCCATTAACACATTAAAGAATGGTGAGAAATTTTATCTTACAAATGCTTTATAGGTATTAAAATTAGTCGTAATGATTTTAACTGTGAGCTTTTTTTTCCCCTCAAAAATTGTATGCTTCAGCAGACTTAGCTATTTCTAAACAGTGCTAGAGTTTGAAACACAGACTTTCATTAAACTGTGTCTCACTCCTAAGGCAGAGCCAGAAGGCAGCTCTTCAAACAATTGAATCTACTACGCCGGCTGAGCTAATAAAGCCAGAAAAGGAAAGGATGAGATCAAGTAGTTCATGCACCACAATTTTAATTGCTTTGCTTTCTCAATTCCCCAAGTTTCAGGATTTGAAATTCATTTAATATCTGGAGAGTGATCCTGGGAGGTAGTGATGCCCTGTACAAAGAGATACTTCAAGTTTAGCTCTTGATTAGGTGGGATATCATGTAAAAAGCCTCAGACTTTTTGAGACTGAGCATGCTTATAAACAGGCATGGGCGGTTGTAGTGATAATAACAGTAATTAGTTATATAATTGCAACAAAAGCAGCATCTTGCCACAGCTTCTTCATAGTATCTTTACCATGAACAAAGAGAGCATCTGTCAGTGTGCTTTCTGCTCGGAGGTGATGTGTCGTTGGCTGCTTTGGTTCTTATTCTTACTTGATTATCACTGCTGCTACTATTATTTTCCTTCTTATTGTTGCCCATAAGTGAAAGTGGTTTCATGTGTGCAGAGCAGATGGGAAATAGATGAAGGGAGGATCAGGTAGCAGCCAAACTCAGGGACCTGCCTGGGATTTTAAACAAGAAGGTTTACACCTGAGAACCCGAGTGTATGTTCTCCAGGGAAACCTCTTGTTAGATTTGTTCTCAAGAAAGGAAGTTTGGGGGCAAAAGGAGAAGAAATGAAGAAAGTGCAGGATTACTTTATTATTTTCATTATTAGCTTTAGAAATTAGTACACGTTGAAAACCCAAAACCATCCCAAGACTTAGATTCTTTTTAATCTACCAGTTCAAGCACACACACAATTTCATTTATAAAATCAGCTACTTGGGGCCTAGGGAGATGGTTCAGTGAGTAAAATGTTTTCCACAGAAGTTCAATGTTATGAAATAATTTTTTTGTACACCATGAAGATTAGTCTTTGCCATGGCTCCTTCTGATTGGATTACTAAAGAGTTAATAGCCAATAGCTAGGCACGAAGAGGGTAGGTGGGATTTACAGACAGGGAAAAAGAAAGTGAGGACAGGGTGAAGGGGAGTTTCCCTCAGAAGCAGAAGCAGGAGATGACCATGCTGAGCAAAGACTGCCATGTGCTGTAGCAAGGAGATAAGAAATATGGGTTAGTCTAAGATGTAAGAGCTACTTAGTAACAAGCCCAAAATATTGACTGAGCATTTTTAATTACTAATACGTCTATGTGTGGTTGTTTTGGAGCCAGCTGGCAGGACAGAGCCCTGACCCATGATTCCAATAAAATAGTCTATCCACAACACAAGGATCTAAACTTGATCCCCAGAATACATATTAAAGAAGAAAAGGGAAAAAAATCCTGCTGTGCTCCTATAATTCCAGCACTAGGGAGGCACAGAAGGGCAAATTTTTGAGGCTTGCTCCTTAGCCAGCATAGATCCTGAGTGAGCTCCAGGACCTTAAAAAATAATGTGGAAAACAACTGAAGAAGTCACCCAGTACTAACCTCTGGTGTACACACACACACACAAACACACACACACACACACACACAAACACACACACACACACACACGCAGTGCACAACAGAAAAGATTCCATTCATTTTGCATAATTTACAGTGAACATTTTTACCTTAAAGGCCTCTATTATATAAGATTTGATGGAAATCTTTCCAACATAATTGCATATCAATGTTTGTATTTAATCATGAGAACCCCAGCTTGCTTTACTTTTGTGTGCCTTCACTTCGGTTTGAAAGAATTCATGCTAAAGTCATAACAACATTACCTTATGCTTGTACAAGCTAAATATTCAGCTACAGGAGGTGGTAAATTCTAAACCTCATAAGGAAAAGTTACCATTTCCAGTACGTGCTTCATTATGTCTTCAGGAATCATGCGCTGAGCCGATGGCCGTGTACTCCCGTTCTCATGGGAAGACCTGTGCTTTGCTTCTGTCTCTAAGTCTTCTGCATCTAGTTTTCAGATGCTGATGAGCCTGGGGAGTCTTGTCAGGAGGGTTTGCACTTGGGTTCTGTTCCACATCAGCTGTATGACCCTCTATGAGTGCTTCTACTCTGATGAACTTCTGTCTTCTTCGCAGGTCAGGGACTGCAGCGTTCATGTTGTGTCAGGAATATGTTGTATGGACTGAATAGAGTTTAGTGTAATTCTCTGTGCATTTTATGTTTCTTCCTCCAGCATGCCCCAGTGCCCTGTCTGCATCTCCCACAAATTCTTAGAGGTGAAGATGGACTGGTCTTAAGGATGGAGGAAGAACTGTTTGGTCTGCAATCAACTCTCAATGTTATTAGCCTTAATGATGATAAAAAAAATGGGGCAGTTTTATCTGTAAATTAGGGTTTCTGTTGCTGTGAAGAGACAGCGTGACCATCGCAACTCTTATCACAGAAAACAATTAGTTGGGGTGGCAGCTTACAGTCTTAGCGGTTAGTCAGTTATCGTCATGGCAAGAAGCAGAGCAGCGTGCAGGAAAACGTGGCGCTGAAGTAGGAGCTGAGAGTTCTGTTTTCATCAACAGGAAGCAGGAGTCTGTACCGCATACTGAGCATACTCTGAGCACAGAGCCCTCAAAGCCCACCCCCACAGTGACACACTTCCTCCAACAAAGCCACACCTCCCTATTGGAACCATTCTCTTTCACACCACCATAACTACACTGTAGAATTTTTTTTGTCTGAGTCACATATAATAACTTTATTTTAATTTTCTGGACATTATATAGTTCTTGAATATAGGTTTCTCTTCTCATAAGTTTGCCCATTCAAGGTTAAAAAAAAAAGGTCTTGCTCAATCACCCCTTTTGTTTGTGGACAGTCTCTAAGAGCCCTTCCTTTCTCAGTGGCAGGGCTGTATGGGAAGGCCCAGGAGAGTAACATGTCAGGTATACTGGCTGTCTTCCACCTTTTCCTGCTCCCTCTGAGGCCTCTTCTGTGTCAGGCCTGTGAGGGCCAGTCTCTGCCATTGTTGTGTCTACTACTTAAATGACCGTGATTTGATTCTTCAAGTTCCTTCTCTGGGGACCTTGTCTTGCTGTTCATCTGATGATGTCTCTGAAACTCTCTGAAGAGTCTGACACGCCTCCAAGTCATTCCTGACATGGTTCAGTTCAGAGCACTGGTTACAGGTGCTTTATCTCTGAGAGCACACTGTATGGTATCTCCCACCCACATCCTTAGTCCCACAGAGAGGCCGCAGATGGCGCTGCCCTCCTTCCTGCTCTGCTTATGTGCAAGGGAACACTGTGGGTGTGCAGAGAAGGAGGAGGAGCATGCCCTTTGGGGTCAAAATCTGTATCTGTCATCTCCACTGTTCCTCTACCTTCCTGAAGGAGAAGTCTATAGCATGGCTGAGTTCTCTTGAAAAAAATGAATATAAGCCCAACTTTGAGAGACTTACTTCCTTAAAGGGCCCATGACCCTTCATGGAGATTCGGTCTCAGTGGCCAGGCCAATGGTGAAATTTTATATTCATTGTTAAGGCTAATGTTGGTACTTGAAACATATTTTTGGAGTGCTCACCTCTTCAAAAGTACCCAGTGGTTCTCAAAATGTGGGTTGCGGCCTCTTTGGCAAACTTATATCTCCAAAAATATTTACAATTTGAATCATAACAATAGTAAAATTATAGTTATGAAGTTTCAACAAAAATAATTTTATTGTTGGGGCTCACTACAACGTGAGGAACTATATCAAAGGGTTGTAGCATTAGAAAGATTGATGGTGATTGGGCCCAAGTTACACACACATTGTCTTTCTTTTCCTTGCTTGGACTCCTTCAGGTAATGATACCTCAGTTTCAAACAGGAGAGGCTGTTGAGAGACAACAGGAGTAGGATGGTGACGGGAACGCTCAGAACACATTGTACACAGGTGGGAAATAGCCAGAGAACAAAATTCATAGAAATTTACAAAAAAAGTCTTGCCAAATATGACACATATTTTGATACATTTCAAAAACTTTTATGTCTGTGCAATTATTTTTTTTTGCTATTTTACCTTCTACATTTATTTGTGTGCTTTCCTTTTTGTCCACTAATTCCTGGGTTATTCACAAGGAAGGTCTGATATTCTAGACTAGGCTTTAGCTACGTTAAACTGGCATCTTCTGGCACGGAAGAGTCTTTTAGGCAGCGTAGGCATCCAAAGAAGTCTTGTTACTGTCTAGCTTTCATTCCTTTCTGTTTCCAGGCTTACTCCTCTAACGGAAATATAGTATTTATCCTGAGAAGATTCTGCGGAGCAGTTGTCTCATTTTCTAGCCATAGTCTTCTGTACCGGTTATAGATATCCGTGACATACTACTTCCTACCAGTTATAGATACTCATGGTACACTTCCCGAGATTCCTAGCAGCTGGAGGAAGGCAACTTCTCACAAGCTCCCTGTTCTTGTGGCTGACTGGAGTCTTGTGGCAGCAGTGAGGTGTGTGGCTCTGTTAGCAAAAAGTTCTAGATATTGTCACTTAAATTATTGACGGGTTGCACAGGTGAAGTATGCAGACACTTGTCCTGCCTCCTCATTTCCTTGCTTGGCCGAAAGATGTTGTAATCTTACACAAAAACATCCACTCATACTTGGTTTGAGTTGAAAACTTGATCAGTTTGCTCCTGGACTGTGTCAGGGAACTAGTGCTCAGTAATTGTACATTTTCTGTTCCTACATATATATGCTCACACGTTGTCAAACATCCCTGTCAACAGTAGTAATAGGAAATGTCTCTAGACAGTATGCCAGCGATCATGCCATCCAGTTTGTAGAGACTGTCTCATTTATCTGTCATAGTCCTGTGAAGTACACACCCATTTTTCAGATTGAATAGTAGGAAATTATAAAAGCTGAGCAAATTAAAGTCATTCAACTAAAAGGCAAGAGTGCCAGGTAATAGCTTGCCCTCTTGTCCACCATGGGTATTTTATCTAAACTAGGATGTCCCTGAAAGCAGATGAGATGTTGCTGTCCTTTTTCACCGGATCATAGCTGTAAGCTGTACTTTTCCTGTGAAAATAGTACTGTATGTCCACCATAATTGTAAACCCTCTCACTGGAAGCTTTCAAGACAGTAATACCACCGAGAGCCTGGTCCTTCCCGAGAGCCTGGCCCGAAGGCTGGAAAGCCAGAGCCAGTGTTCAGAAGAGAAAACCAGATATAGATACTGACACCACATTCTGCACCCGGCTGTCTGGACTCCAGGTCCCCTCTTCTTAAGTTGTAGGTGTCAGTTGATCTGGTCATGCACTTATTGAATTTGTCTTAAGTTGAATATTTTGGTGGTTACTGCAACATGAAGACTAGAAAAGAAAGAAAAAAAGAGAGAACGCAGTGTGCATCCTCAA
Organism: Dicrostonyx torquatus; assembly: GCA_028555095.1. Lineage (NCBI taxonomy): Eukaryota > Metazoa > Chordata > Mammalia > Rodentia > Cricetidae > Dicrostonyx > Dicrostonyx torquatus. The sequence goes on from JAQHUG010000315.1 coordinate 528,196, forward strand.
AAGAATGCCTTTGTAGTGTGAGGACCAAAGGCAGCCATTAAAGAAGCAGATGGATGGAGCTATAAGGAGAGTGGAGTTCGTAGATGTGACAGACTGTGACTGGAAGAGTCTTGGGCCTGCAACATGATGGGTGTTTGTGAGGAGATCTGCCATGAAGGGCAGGCAGCAGGAGGGCCGGATGTTAGTCAGCAATCCCAAGTGTCCAGGCGAGAACTGACCATGGTGGTGGTGGAGCATGAGGAGGAATCAATAGTGAGGGAGAATGGGCTTGACTCCATGGTGATGGAATGTAATGGAGAAGAGAGAATGAATGGCCTCGTCTCCCAGGCTCTGTTTCTCTCTCTGATTGTCTTCCTCATTTTTATACTGTAGGAAAAGTGTTTCTTTAGGTACAAACCTCACATACAATTCTAAACCATGAGTTTAATGCTGCTCTGATGCTTTGACCATGAAAATGAAGCAACCCTCGTGTCCACTGGGCTTGAGAAAGGGGCTTTTGGAATTGAAAAGCAAACTATGAAACAAGTTGGAATTATCAGGTTCAATTTAGACTATCTTCCAATGAAAGGGTGATGGTGGCGATGTTACAGCAGCTAGGACTTTATTTGTAACATCATGGAATACTGGCAGCTTTCAACACGACAGATTTATTGGCCAATTTAATTCTCATAGTAATCTCATTTTGTCCCTAAGAAAATTGAGACATACAGAAGTAGTTAGGCAGAGATCCAAGGTCACAGCTATGCAATCAAATAGAGTGGGCTTTTGTCCAGGTCTCTTGGTTCCCCTTACCTCTTTTTTTTTCCATCCTATGACACTCTTGTCAGATTCCATAGATTATGTAGCCAGTAGTCGGTGGGCAGGTTTTCCTGAGGTTATCTTGCAAGCTTGTTGCTTGTGTGTGCATTCCTGTCTGCTAGGCAAAATTTCCTTTAATTTATGACTCCCACTGTATTGGTTCAGATGTTCTAATGCCTGTGCCAATAGAAGAATGATCTTCTAAATGAGGGCAGACTCTGTTTACACAGTGGGAGGGGGAGATACAAAGATGAGAATGGTTTGGGACTCTGTTGGAGGTTTAGTGACAAGTATACCCTGTTCTTTCTGCCACGGATGTTCATTGGCCACCTATGGATGTGACAGAAGGACAAGCAAGAGAGAAGAAGGTGTGTCCAGCCTGTCCTCCCTACAGTAAATACCAGAGAACACTGACTTAGCAGAGAAAAGGATGACTTTCAGTTACAGTTGGAAAGTTCTAGTCTGTTTTTAGTTGGGCCCATTGTTTGGAGGCAGAACACCCAGGCAAGCATGTGGCACAGCAAGGCCACTCATCTCATCTCAGGGAAGTAAAACAGAGTGTTGTAATTAGGTGGAGAGAGGTGTGGGTTGTTTGTTCCCAGCCCCCAGCCGCTGGCCGCTGGTTGCTTGCTTATGCTCGAAATAACCACATGAGAACTGTATTCATTTCAACTCTGCCTGGCCCATCATCAACAGCCTCTTCTTGGCTAGCCCTCACCTCATAAACTAACCCATTATAAAAGTCTGTAAGTCACCACGTGGTGACTTACCGGAAAAGTCTAACATGCATCCATCTGCGGAGGAAACTCATGGCGTCTGCCCACTTCCTTCTCTCTTCCGCCCACCTAAGGGCTGGGTCCTATCTTACAGGCCAGGCATCCTTTTTATTTAACCAATCAAAGCACAGAAATACAGAAGAACCCTCCTACTCCAACAGAGGAAGGAATCCGGGTTCAACTCCCCACTTCAGAGAATATAGCCTCAATGGCACGAAGAACCATTACGAGCCTCCACCTCTTAAAGGGTCTGTGGCCTCTTCCCAGAGCACCCATCTTGGGAAAGAACCTGGCACCTGTCTGACTTACAGAATGAGGGAAAGCATATGCTTTCCTTATTGGCTGGGAACCAGGCATCTTCTTGGGTCTTTTATGATCAGATATCTTAGTTAATATTCACTACTGCACTCATTAAGAAAATACGGTGTGACCGTGTTATTAGAGCTATGTTCTTATGTGTCTTTGTACCTGCCAGCCCACCCATTGAGAGTTCAGGTGTTTCTACTTGCTGAATTCAAGGGCTCCTAGGTAGATAATGTTGTTGGGAGTTTTCAAGCTGCTTAGCCACCCACAGCCCTGTGATTTACCCCCCTCTCCCATGTGGTGATGCTTGTACGTTTCATTCCTGCCGTCCTCGGATGCCTCTACCAGGACCTCTGCAGGCTGTAAAGCTCAACGGTGCATATGATGGACGAGCCGAAAAAGGGAGTTAAGAAAAGCAGAAAGGGTTCTGTTCCCACCAGCTCTCGGGAAGGACACAGCGGAATGGGTTAAGCAAAGCTCTTAGCGTTATGAAAGTCACAATTATATATGCATGTAATTTTTAGCACAGAGATTTATTAATTTGCATTCAGATCATTAGAGCCAATTAGCAGCTGCAGCTCCTGCAGTTGGGCTCACAGCCCTTTTCCCTTCCTTGTCAAATCTTCAGGGCTCTGCTGAAAGATGACCTCTGCTATGTGACAAGAGGAAGTGCTGTTCCATTGTCCCCCTCCCCACTGCCATACACAGCCTTGTGTGTTCTCTTCTGTCTCTCCTGCTGTAGTGCCTCTCCCCACTGGGGCCTTTGCTGTAAATGAACTTTCTCATTCATTAGATAGTCTGCCCACAGCCATTTCTGCTGGAATGGACACACAAAAAGATAAAAAAAAAGTAACCCCTTTTAGTTCTCTTTTCCTCCCTTACCTGAGTGAGATACCCACTCTTTAAAGTAAAACAACAGAAATTCTGTCCCCGGTGAGCACCCATGGGGAAAACTAAGTGTTCTCTTGTGTACTTCAGTTCTTCCTTGGAAGGGACATTCATAGAGATTGCATGCTGAATTAATATGAGAAACATTTGCAAGGGTCTAATTAATAAAAGTTTACCTGTGCAACAGTGCAGGCCTCTCATTAATGTCCAGTCTTTGTGAATTCATTTGGCGAGCTTGTGGCTCCTCCTAACTGTCTCTACATATTGTCCTGTGCCCACTGACTGTTTTCTGTAGCCGGTGTTTCCTTCTTTTGTTTTTACTTTGTTCTAGTTCCAGGATAAATTCTCTGAGTTGAAAGCAACGTAATCTGTGCCATGTAAATACCAGGTATTGAATCCTTATATTTCATTTTAAAAATAGACAAAAAGAGTCCATCCATATCCACTGTGGTTCCCTTCATCCCCCGGCAGTGCTTTCAATGTCTCTGATTCCATACTCAAGTGGAAACAGGATGGGGGTACCAAACTGTAATGCTACCCCATGAGAGTGTTGACCAATGCAAGGCACCTAACCTCCGTCATCAGTTTTTTCAAGATATATTTCTTCCTTGTTCCCTAATAATCTCATGGTTACTGAATTAACCAGGGCTATTTCTTACTGTCTATATCCTATAGCTTTTGCCCATCTTTATCTCCTTTTCTTCAGCAGGTTTTATCATACACAATCCTCAGCAACAGGAGTTCTCAGATTCATTTTCTCTCTTCCACAAGCAGTCAAGTCTCTCCTGATTATAGTTGTCCCTAAATCCTTACTTCCTTTGCAAACCAGAACACTCTACTGCTGTTCTTTCTGAGTTTTATCATAAACTGCTTTGTTTCAAACTGTGTGTTCTTTCTACTCCAACATCTAGCTGGTCTCTTTTCCTCTTTTCTTCTCCATATCTTAGAAACTTGCATTTATTCCGGTGGCTCTTGATATGAACATGAACAATGTCTTTCCTGAATGCTCCAATCTGCTTAGCTGGCTTTCTTTTCCCTCCACTACAGCTGGTTCTGAAGTGTAGGGTTTACATATGGCTCATGTAACCTCCAGGTATCCCTAAAGAGTACCATTAATCAGTTTCTCTCCCCCAGGCTTGTAAACCCACTCATATTCTATTGACGGTAAAGTAATGCCCGGTGATAAGCTTCAAGAAATGTGTGTGAAACAACAAAAGTGTGTGAATGAGCAAACCTTAGAACTGTCCATTCACTCCATTCCCTGACCTTAAGTGTGTTTACTTCTGCTTTCTATTTTCTTTCACAGTTCTAGTTTTTCTGCTCATATGTTTACTTCTTACTCCTAGAGATGCACTGGTGGTTTGAAATAATTGTAGTAGTTTTGAGCACAGTATTTTGAGTCTTGCTACTTAGGTGTGGAGCCTCTTTGGCATGGATTAATAGCTGTGTACTATTCACAAATTAGTAACAAAAGTGCAACACCTTCTTCATAGAAATATTTATCAATGCTGCCTTTAATGGATTATAAAAAATTTTACTGACAATATAATAAACTTATGGATTTTAAAATCCATTTAACACCTTGCCTAAAATACAAAGTAACAATAAGGCAACCCATAATCAAGCCTTTATATATAATTATATGTGGTATATAAAATTAAATATATTATATAAGTAATATTAAAGATGTGTGTATATACACATGTATATAACTATACATCTATCTATTTATCTCTTTCTCTCTGTCAATCCATTCATCCTTCCATCCATCTGCATATGTAATTATCAGTATATAGAATTCTCAGCATGATTCTCCCTGAAGACACAAGGGAAGAATTAAGGTACTTGCCTATGTACAATGAAATTACCATGGAAGGAACAACCATGAATGATGTTGGAAGCAAATGTATTATTTTTCCAATTCACACATGTACATGTGATGTCCCATAAATACATATGAGTTGAACTTTTATTCCTAGGCAAGACTGAAAATTAAAATAGCAGGAAGTATTTTTTTGTTACTACCTGTTAAAAAGTAGTTAACATCTAGGCTTTGATGGCTGTGCAAAGCGTTCATTGGCTGCCAGAATGGTGGTGGAGTACTTGGGAACTCAGGCTGAGCATGGGCCACAGAAGACCCACCATACTGGGCTGCTGCTGTCATTGTGATCCCACCCCTCATGAATGTCCACACTCCTCCCTGTGCTTGGAGGCCCAGTGTGGACCTCTGTTCCAGTCATACCACCTCTTTGAGGGATTTGAAGATCAGAAAAGTTGCAGTTCCTTGAGATTAGCTCATATTCATGAGGCTCGTGAGTGCTTGATGACTTCTGTCTGGCGCCACACTGTCAGACCCACTGTCAAAAACCGCTACATATGAGGACCCCAAGGCATTGTACAATTGGACTACTAGGTGTTGGCAAACAATTTGTGCTAGTTAATCTTTTTTAGCCTCAGTTTCTTTGCTAGTAAACCATGAATCATAATAAAATCCTATTTATACTTTTGGATTAAAGATTAAATTAAAGCAGTATAATATAAAGCAAACTTTGATTACAAGCCAGCAGTGACGGAATAAAGGAAGCTTCGAACACGTGTTAGCAATGATGATGTTGACAATGATAGTCCTGGCAGCAACAGAGAATTCCATGGGTTTTAAAAACTTTTTTTTTCTAATATAATTCAACTAGAAATGTTTCCTTAAGTTACTAGTTTGCGTAGTTCCTCCTCTGCCCCTTCCACCTTGCACCCAGCTTGAGCCTTATTATTTTTCTTACAGATTTAAGTGCTCATTCTCTACATGTTAGCTAATAGTAAAATCTCACAGTTGATATCTGTCACCTATTGATTCACTGAAGACTTGTATATGTGATTTTAAATGAAGTTATACTAATGAAGTCATTTTACATTGGTAGAGAATAAATATCTAAGTTTTATTGTACTACTGTTTTTGAATGAAATACTTCCTCTCCCTTTTGCAGAGGCTGTATTCCAAGAACTTAGCGGCTGTAGTGGTTTCTTTACTAGCACACAAATTCTATATTAATCTCTCAGCAGTTTTCTGAGTTAAGTGCATTTTTATGCTTGGCAGGATTAGGATAGTCTAGGAAAATTAGTTTTCTTTTCTTATTGCTTTTCCTGTTTAATTTGTAACCAGTTGAAGCTCCAGCATCACAATATGACGGATGATTGATCCTAGGAAAATGGCAAAGGGAAGAGATAATTGGCAGGCTTTGGTTAAGCAGTGAAGGCTTCCGGTACCTTTCAAAAGCTTCAGAAAAAGCCTCATTATTAAACATACATACAAGCAAAATTCTGCATGTGTGTGGAATTTAATTACTGACAGAGTAGCAGTGATGCAAGGTTTCATTTTAATGGTGGGTGTGCAGTGTTAGTGAGGGAGCTTGTGGAACAGTTGAGCCCTTGCCACCACACCAGCACTTGAGCCAAGACGAAATTCTTATAGTTCTCAAACCACTCCTGGGTCACTCAAAACAGACATCAGTGCAGGACATCCTGCCGCTTGGTACTACAGGTATTCCTGAAAACTTAGCCCACATTGATTAGACAGTATATCTGAGAATCAATTATTTCCTAACGATGCTAAAATCAGTTTTTATGACCATTTGGATACTACTCATGTTATTTATAGGAAAAGACGGGCCAAGTCCCTGAAATAATGAATTAGGCAGATAGAAAGAATTCTGCTTTATCATTCCATCACTCATTTAGTCACTAGAATCCTCTGCAAGAGCATATTGAGTATCATCAAATGCACCATCCGACTGACCTCGCCGGGGTTAACTTTTGTGACATTCAGACAAGGGATGACTGCCAGAGATATTCCATGAAGGTCATGCCATTCTAATGAAACATAAACCACTAGTAACTTAAAACTCTAAAACCTTAGCCAGTATAAAAGGATCAGCCTTGTACATGAGCTAGACATTCATGAACACGATGTATAGTCATAGATTACTGAAATTAGACATTTGTTGAATAGCATTTATATAAACAATCTGAGCTAGGGATTAATGGATAAAAGCAACCTCTGGCCTGAAGGAAAAATGCACATTTCATTAAGAAAGGTATCTCTGTTATCTTCTGCAAGGACTGGTACTTTCAGAGGAAAAGTTTTCAGGTGTTAAATAGCAAAATGTTTAAACTTACCAAAGGAATGACTAATTCCTGTTTCAAAATGGGTTAATTGCTACCAGATCACATATTGAGGAGGAGAAATGTCCTTCAACAATCTCATAGCTTGTTTTTGCTTCAAAAGGAATCAGAGATGATTTCAGAGCGTCTTTCGTGAGAGGTGTTATAATGCGAAGTAATGTCATCGGATTTTTCACAAGAAGTCAGCTGCAGTGTGCCGTGATGTGCTCAGTAAGGATGGTATAAATTACCGTGCCATTATCAACATCATCTTCCATCCATAAAACTAGAGGAAATACATGAGCATCATAAAAATCCTGCTCTCAAGGGGGTTTTATAATCATGACAGAGTTCTGAAGGCAAACACAAGCTTTGTAAAGAGATGGTGAACTATTTTGCAGAGAAATCATAGAACTCAGAGACTTAAGCTGGCAAAATCATTGATAGGGCAAATGATATTGTAATGATGAGACATTGTTATCGACTACACAATAACGCTGGAGTAAAGCCATTCTCTGTGGGAGCAATATTTATTGAAGAAAAACATTGCAAATTTAGAATAGGCAACTGCCATAAGTAGGCATCCCCGCTCTCCTCCCCCCACTTCTCCCTCCCCTCCCCCCCCCCCCTCTCTCTCTCTCTCTCTCTCTCTCTCTCTCTCTCTCTCTCTCTCTCTCTCTCTCTCTCTCTCACACATACACACACACACACACACACACACACACACCTCACATATATGTGTCTGGCTCCCTTATGTTACAGTGCTGTGACTTCCTGGAATGTTATCAGTTTAAACTTATGTGAAAGAAAGACAAACCATCGTTGGCTAGTTAAGCAGAAAAGGATTTCATTAAGAAAGGATTCTGGGCTGATCACAGAATTTTGAGGGGCCCTGGAGCCTGTGCCTTTCAGGACTGTTTAGTCTAAGCTTGCAGTTACCATCATACATCGGAACTGGCCTGATAAGGAAGCTGCACCAGAGTGGAAAATCCTATGCTACCTGCTCCTGGTTCTTGGATGCCTCTGCTGTCACCAGTGCCAGCAAGATGGGCTCCTACCAAAGCTTGCCTTGGCACGATGCTGGTTTCCAAACTAGAGAATCAGTAACCTGTGGCTGATTGGGAAAACCTAGCCCAGGTGCCCTTATTCCATTTGCAAAGGACTAAATGTCTATCATGTGCTAACATATGTCATAGTTTTTTTATTTTTTAAATATTTTTAATAGTCAAGAGTTCTAGGATTTCGATCCAACAGTCAATTTTATTGGGGCAGCTTGGCTCAATGGGTGTGGTCTTCTCTGGGAGTACGTGACCAGAATGCCCCGAAGGAAAGGCCAGGGTGGTGCAAAGGACCCTCTCTTGGACTACAGAAGGCTCACTGTCAGTGGCAATGGTGACCTTCCCCAGAATTCCCTGATCACCCTTGGGAATGAGAGAATCAGCAGCCGAAGCAGCAGCAGGGTTGCAGCCCCGTTCTCTACTGTGTGTGCTTTATCTGCTGCACCTGTTTAATTAACCTGACTTAATCACAAAGATCCATCCCTCTTTAGTCCTGTGAACAATGTGGTTATCTTCCTCATGAAGAAACTGCAGCCCCAGCTGTCCACACAACTATTGAGTGGCAGTGCTGGAATTCACATGAAGGTCCCTGACACTGAGTCTCTTTTATCGTTGTTGGAGATTCTTCTACATTTCTTGGTGGTGCTTTCCCTCTGTCTCTCGTGGTGTCAGACGTGCATGGCTCTCGTGTGTTAATGAAGAAAAAGGAAAGATAAGCGTGGAGAAAATGATCACAGCGCAGGAAAACTGTGACAGTGTTGTATCCTTCAGAAGGTCATGCTGTAGGCTGGGTGTTGATGCTCCTACGTTTGTGCCAGGAGCAGCTTCCCAACCTGTTGTCTTATTTAATCTTATCTCACTGCTGAGACAGTGGCCATTAATACCTTCATTTTGCACATAAAGATAGCCACAGAAGGGTTATGTTTTATAGTCAAGGCCACACAGACCATAAACAGTAAAAGCTTAGCTTTGAGAGCAAATCCCATATTCTCAAGCACTCCTGCTAAGATTTCCAGCAAAACACATAGTTCAGCCTAGTGGGACAGAACTCCAAAGCCACAGTCTGCCAGAATGAATGCTATTCAGTCTTTGGAAAAGGGCTGCTTCCTTCTGAAGTGTGGCCTGGATCCTGCCCAGCATGCTGCTTGGTATGCACCCAAGTGCCCATTTTACCTAAGAGTACATGTTGCCCATAGTCTTTCAAAACCTGTCTCCATGTCTTTAATTTTCATGTCTACAGTTACATTTAGCCAACTTCATGGGAGCTGTACTTTCTACAATTACAACATTTTAGAACTCTTACACTGTATTAAACTAAATATCCTATAGTGAGGGCACCTAGCTATCAAAAAGATTAAAATATTTTTTTAAAGGGCCTTGTGTCTGTACATGACTTTGTCAAATATTTCTTAGACCTTTTTTCCTGTTCTTGCTTCACAGCCTGATGTGAAATCAAATGATCATGTTTGCCTCTGTCCAGCAATCCCCATCATTTCTTTAAAAAATGCTCATCTCTCCCCCCAGTTTTAGAATTCGGCATATACATGCATATTCGTACTAATTCTCTCATGGAATGTTTACTTTGGTTTTGGGTTTATCAGCTTTGATCTCCAACTGCAGAGATTTAGGATCTCTTTAAAGCAGTGGGTCTCAAATCAGATGATGTTGCCCCAAACGGGGGACATTTGGCAATGTCTGGAGAGACAAAGAGAAGGGTTCTGCTGGCATCTAGTGGGAGAAAGCCACGAATGAGGCCATACACTCTGCAATGCGCCAGGCAGTCTTCACCTACAGAGGGATTATAGCTGGCACAGCGACAGGTCGAGAGCTACACTTCAGGTGTGTCTCTGGATGCTTTCTTGCCGTGTGGCTGTCATCAGACACATTTGCAGAATCTGAATTTGGTGCAACTGGAAAATAATGCCTTTTGCCTTTCCAAGCTCAGAAGTCTTAAGCCCAGAGCTCCAGAAAATACTGCACTTCACTTCCTTCTCTGCAAATACTAAGAGCTTCTGGGTAGGGGTGTCGCACGCCTTTGATCCCAGCACTCGGGACGCAGGGCCGGCAGATCTCTGAGTTTGAGGCCAGCCTGGTCTAGAGTAAATTCCAGGACCTCTATGGCTACACAGAGAAACCCTGTCCCATAAAACAAACAAAACAAAACAAATACTCAGAGCCCTTGGTTCTGGATGGTTCTTTTGTATTTTTCAGTGTGTAAGTGTCTTCAATAATGTACACCTATCTCTTGATTCCACTTTCCCTCATTTTCCTTATCATTTATATTCATTGATTGATATTTAGCCATGATCTGGAATAGTTTGTGACCAGCCACAGGGTTTATATTTTCAAAGATTGTAAATTAAGGGAAACTGCAATGAAGACCTTCATTTGGAGAAAGGATATACTCGTCATTCCTTTTTGTTGATAACTTTGAACCTGTTTTCTTCCCTCGTGAAAATATTTTCCCAATCACTAAGTAATTAATCCTGTAAGGTTTTCCAAGTTCTCTTGGCCACAAGCTGATTCCAGTCTCTTGAAGAACTGTGGTCCATCGCCAAAGTGGTATTATCCCCAACAGAAACTACAGCTGTCTTTCTGCCCAGCTGTGGTGCTTGCTTGTATGGTCAGGGATTGATAAAATTCAAGTGCTGTAGAATAGCTACTAAGTATGGCTCATTATGCTGGGCTGCCAGTGAATATAAGTGGAAAACAAATTCCCCTTGTTAATTAGCCAAGATCTGGTTAGAGGCGGTGTGAGATGCACGTAAGGAACTGCAGGGTGCAGTTAGGAGAGGCGTCCACCAGAGCCAGGTTTGATGGTGCGGCTGGAGCATCGCATTTGCAGAGCCCACCCTCCAGCTGTTCATGGAAGCTCACACTACTAAACCAGACCTCTCAGGCCCATGCTCGGTGTTAGAGGAACCAAATACCTTCCAGGTGCCAAGTCTGTGGGGAACTTGGTAAACCAGTTGTCCCTGCTGGCCCATGTTTCACTGTCTCCACCTGAAGTTCTTGTGTGTATGATTTCAGTAAGACACAAGACATTAGTTATTCTTGACATAGATTTCATCTCTTTATTTTAAATATGATCTTAGATTTCAGATTTCTCTCCTAAGGATGCAAATAAAACTGTGTGTTTAGTTTCTCTCAATTTTACCACTTCTTAGGGTTATGACCACTTTCTCTTCCTTCTACCCTGAGTGATTCTGCTACCTTTGCTGTTGGTGGGGTTGTAGGATAGAAATATTCTAGACTTTAGGGTCAAACATACATGAATTTGAGCGAAATATATGACTTTTTCTGCTTTGATAACCTTTTTAACTTTATGGAATTTTTATTTTCTTGTTAGTATAAACAGAATAGTAATATCCACATTTGGGAAAGTGAGGTGGTGTCTTAGTAAGGGTTCCTGTTGCATGGCCTAAAGAAGACAGGGAAGGTGTGCAGGTTTGAATGTCATTGGCACCCATAATCTCAGAGGGAGTCTCACTATTAACAGGTGTGGCCTTGTTGGAGGAAGTGTGTCACTGTGGAGGTGGGCTTTGAGGTCTCATATACTCAAGCCACACCCAGTGTCTCAGATCACTTTCTGTTACCTGTGGGTCAAGATGTAGGTCTCTTAGATCCTTCGCCAGTACCACGTCTGCCTTCACACCACTGTGTCCCACCATAATGACTAAACCTCTGAAAATGTAATCCCAATTACATGTTTTTCCTTTATAAGAGTTCCCACAGGCACAGTGTCTTTTCACAATAATACAAACAAAGACAGGGGAAAGGGTTTATTTTGCTTCCATTTTCATGTAATAAACAGTCTATCACTCAGGAGCAGGGCAGGAACCTGGGGTAGGAGTTGATGGAAGGGTGATGCCTACTGGCTTGACTTTTTATATATATATATATATATATATATATATATATATATATATATATATAGAGAGAGAGAGAGAGAGAGAGAGAGAGAGAGAGAGAGCACCCAGGACCATTAGCCCAAGAGTATCACCTCCAACAATGGACTGAGCCCTCTTACATCATGGCCAAAGGCTTGCATACAGCCTGGTCTCATGGAGGCTATTTCTCAATCCATGTGTCTTCCCCTCAGATGAGTATAGATTGTGTCAAGATGACATAAATACTAGCCAGCATGGATGGTCCCAGTGTTTCTTCTCCCTCCTAATTTATCTGCATTGCTCAGTGGCAATTCTCTAAGGAATCTGCCTGGCTCTTTCATTTCAGCAGGTGGCTTCACATTTACCATTGACCCCCTCTCCCTTCCTTCATTTCCTGGTTTTCTGACCTGTAACAGCATACATTTCTGCTCATCTCTGTTAAGGTATACTTCATGTGAACATTTAACAAGCCCCATAGTTTATCATTTATCTTTGTTCAAATTTAAATAAATCACAGGTTGGATTTTCAATCAGTCTTTCTTGCATTCTGTTCAGCAGAGATGATGCAGATTCCATTGTCATCCCATCTCCTTCTCAACTCCTGTGCTTATGTTTACATATAGGGATACAGGAGACAGGACCATCTTCTTCCTTATGTATGAAGCTGGAAATTCAGTATGGCTTGATGCCAAACTATTTTCTGCATGTGTACTCACAGAAGGTTGTCTGATTAGTTCTGAGTTATCTTCATGAACATCCATTGAGAACCTGTTACATATGAAGTCATATATTAAGTGCCTTAGTAGTCACTAGCTTATGGTGCTACAAGAAGTTATGTAATTATCAAGTGTTTCTTGGAAACATTATATGGATTTATGGTGGGTTTCATTTTAATCAAAATATCCTGTCTAAAAGGACTATGCCTTTTCTAAATAGATAACATTATCAACCATAATTTTTCTAAGTACGTGGCTTAGTAATTTAATTGGTGTATATAAAATGTAGACATATATGCATAAAATGTAAGTGATAAAGTAACACTGTGTGCACCAGCCAGTTTAAGAAGCAGAGCTCAGACATTTGAAAGCCCCCATGTGTCCCCTCCCTTTGCAGGTCCTTCCTTGCATAGAGATGACAGCTAATGGGTCAAATTTCATGTATTTAGAACATTTACAATGAATGCAATGATGCTAAATCAAAATTCCCTGCTTTCCTGGCATGGTATCACTTCAGTCACGAGTTGACAATTTGGGCCAAGAGAGGACAGATTTTTAGCCATCTATTTTTTTCCCATAGTATGAAATGATTGCCATTTTATTTAAAAATCATTTTGGGGTGACAGTTTCTCTTATTTCTTATAGATTTCAGATCAACTGTTTACAGTCCCTTCTGTCCATTTCATTCTGATCCAAGTGCTGGCACAAAGACAGACAGGTTAAAAAGACTCCTGGAAGCCCCAGGTCCAGAAGTGGCTCAGAAAAACCTGGCAAAGGGATCTTTACTTCCTGGTTCTCTTGTTGCTTTACACAAACCTCTCAGAACAAGTCATGCAATTTATTTATGTTTCCTTTGTTTAAAAAAAGGAGATCAGTAGTTTAAAAAAGATTAAAATTAGAGAGATGGGAAGGTTAGGCTTGAGGAAAAAACAAACAGGCAAATTGGTGAAGGAAGATGAGCATCTTGGGACTCAGGAAGGTGAGCATCTGGGGACTCAGGAAGATGAATAATCTGGAACCCAGGAAGATGAACAGCAGAGATTCAGGAAGGTAAGAACCCAGGAACTCAGGAAGATGAGCATCTGGGGACTCAGGAAGATGAACCAAGGAAGACAAACACCTAGGAACTCATGAAGATGAACACCTGGGACCTCAGGAAGATGGGCATGGAGATGTGTAGAACTTTGCTTTAAGACTTAAGGGCCTGGACAGTTGTCTCTGCAGTCAAGAGAGATGCATACAGCAGGCAAGAGTGAATTGCCCTCACAGAGGGCTTGAACTTGGCTCCCATGTTTGAGCAGCATACAAGTACTGTAACTCCAACGCCATGGCATTCAACACCTCTGGATTCTGTGGGTTTCTGCATTTATGTGCACATAGCACACACACAGAGACTCACACAATACACATCATTAAAAATAAGTCACTTTCAAGAACTTTCCCTGTTAGAGAAAGAGATTATTGTCTCATTTTGAGAGTACAACAAAGAAAAGGGGAGCCACATGATGATGGATGGATGATGGATAAATGGATAGGTGATGGATGATGGATGGATAGGTTGATGGATGCATGGATGGATGCATAGGTGGATGTATGTATGCATTTATGGTTGGGTAGGTTGATGGATGGATGGATGGATGGATATAATCAGAGTGTGCTACTGACTTGCAAAAACTGTTTGTGTGAGATTAAGGCTGTCTTTTTGTAGAAAAAATGCCTGTATGTTTATAAAAAAATTAGAGCAAGGCTTATCTGTTCTACAGAGTCCATCTTATTATCTTCTTACTTTAATGATTTTTTGTTTTTCCTTATAAAAGAGAAAGTTAAAATTTTGAGAAAAGAATAACATTTTATTTTTGGAAACTGTTTCTCCCTTTACCATAAATTTTCTTTAAATAAATCTCAATTCACTTTGAAGCTATAAGCATTCCAGAATGTATCCTCAACACTGTCAGTGAGGTGAGAACAGAGTTAGGAGCAACGTAAGCTTTTCATACTGGGCGAGGAGCATCCGACTTCCAACATGCGTCTTGGAGGTAAGACAGTGAAGGCCAAATTTGCAACTTGCTGTTGGGTCTGTAACGTTTAGTTTCCTAATCCAGATGTTTAATTATTCTCTTACTCATTGAACACAGCAGATCATTACTTTTAATTGGAAAATTAAGTAGGTCTGGGATAGCTATGCACAATACGGTTTCTTGGCCACTAACTTTTTACGAGAGTGTTTAAACTTTTTTACACTCAGGGTCAAATTGCAGTCCATTTTGTTAGGAAAGAGGTCTCCATTGCTATACGACGGTAACAGTTTCAGCAAACAAACTGAGTATGTGAAAAGATATACCACTGAGCAAAGAGTAAAACTACCGAAGTTTTTGAAGCAGAAATAATTTTATAAATTTTATACAGAGTAGCAAGGAACTTGATAAAGACTGGCACTTCCCAAAACACTGAGAATGGGCCTTGAGAAATCACTCTATGAAGTCAGTTCATGTGACTGAAAACTGATCATTGTCGGTGGCGTTCAAAAGCATTTACGATCAGGTGAACATGGTAAGTGTAATGATTTGAAAAGCACAATCTGGTGTTTAGGAGTTTATAGACTGCAGAGATGGTTTGTGCACGCACGTGCTCATGAACACACACTATAGCATATGCCCATTCTGTGATTGGGTTGGCGATATAAGGGAACCAGGCTGGTATTGCAGGAGGTGCCTGCTGTCTCTAAGAACTGCAGGGTGGTTCTGGTATATGGATGAGAATTTATCCAGTGTCAGAGGGGAAGGAAAAGACTGTGTCTCTACAGAGGAGAGCAGAGAACACAGACTTTTGCCACCCTCCCTGTCCATCATCAGGCTTCCGTACTTAGCACTTCATCCTCTTCCTGCTGCTGCTGCGCGTGGTCCCTTAGCAGCCCCTCATGCTCCCATGCACTTATTCTCTCCTCCTGTGCAGCTGCCTTTTCATCTGCATCCCTGCCAGGAATGCAGTCCTCGGGGTCACTGCTTCCTCCCCACCGCTGTCAGGTGTCATCTCATCAACAATGGTTGCCCTGACGATTTAAATACACACCCACTTCACCCCCTTATCTTTACTTTTTTTCCTTCTTATAAATTATTACTTTGTGGTATTTACTGATTGGTAGTCTCACCTTTCTAGAAATCAACTTGCCAGAACAGGGGCTTGATTATCTTCAACTCTGATGTTATCACCCAAGATGGTACACGATTTAAAATCAATTTTCATAAATATTTGCTTAGTGAATGCACATGGGAATGGGTGCTAGACATGGAGGCTCAAAAACAAGAAGGGAATTAAAGAACACCAACTTAATTTTGTTAGAAAATTAATGAGAAGAATAAAGTCAGCTGCAGTTTGTTTGGCTCAGGTGGGTAGGACTATAGTTTAGTTTGGGATTTGAGCAAATAGGATAAAATCATTCTTCTTTCCCAGACCTGCTCAGACAGACTCTCCCACCCAGCACCTTTGTCCAGCCACACTCACCCGCTCGTTCCCATGAGGCATTTCTGCCTTGCCACTACATTTGTATTTTATTTTCAGCATTAATGTGTTGTAAAAATTAGCTCAGAAACTTCCGCTTGAGATCTTGTGACACTGCAGTGACCTGGGTCTTCTTAGGGCAGTGCTTCTCCCCCTGTGGGTTGTGACCCCTGGAACCAAAAGACCCTTTCACAGGGGTCCCCCAAGACCTTCGGAGAACATGTATACTTACTTATATTATATGATTCATAACAGTAGCAAAATTACAGTCATGAAGTAGCAACAAAAATAATTTTATGGTTGGGGTCACTACAACATGGGGGGGCTGTGTTAAAGGCATTAGGATGGTTGAGAACCACTGTCTGCAGGATGCAGAACGGCAAGGCCACATGGCCCTATCCAGTTCTAGAAATGCAGTCTGGATTGTAGTATCTCCTTCACCACAGATAAAGCTCTTGGAATTTTTAAAAAGAGAAACCTCCCTTTCCTGGGAGGGCAAGGGCTAGAGAGGGAGGGGACTTGACAGTTGGAGAGAAAGGTCATTTTTTCCCAGATCACTGAAGAGCCCACAAGCCCAGGGACCTCTCCTACCCTCTCCCCTCCCCCTTACTCAGCTGCCAGTTCCTTCCAGGTGGCTTTCCTGCCACTTTGTTGTCCCACACTTATTCCCACTCATGAAAGTGTGGGAGCCATTTGCTTATTTTGGAGTAAGCCACTATAGCTTACATAATTAATATACCCCAGAAAGCTGTTTAAACTAATTATGAAATTGGCCCCCAACATGGAATTCCTACAACCAAGTGCTTAAGGTGTAGCTAGACTCTGGAAGTCCCAGGGTCTATTTTCCCCCTCACCATTAGGATGCTGCCGCCCACAGCAATGGACTTAACGCACCTCTAAAGTGCCTATAAGGTACATTATAGATCCATGTGCTCTTCCTGCCTTCCACTCCTGGATCTCAGGATGTCTCTGTACAGCTGCTCTGCGGCCAGTGAGGGGAATGCTGGCGAGGCCCTGAGATCTTCCACGGCAAGCTGGGAAGGCCTGGGTAACTTACGCTCCCCTCGTTTCCTAGTCCCAGTCGTTGCTAAGCGACACATCTGCTTAACTTCTCTAGAAGTTGAAGACTGTTTAAGACCTAAAGGAATCCCGCTTGGACCTGGATGGAGTGCTGATTCGGGAAACCAAGGAATCCTTTCAGAATGGTGCCATGGCCAGGGTATCCCAGGTGGCTTTATCCGGAGACACCAGAGAGGAGGACTTAGATACACCTGTCTCTCCCATTTACTGTTCTTGCTACCTGGGATGAAGAATTTTGACCAGTTTTGTGATTCAAAAGGAATTTATGTCTACAAGTGAACAGGATGAGGTATTTACACATTCTGTTTGTTTATTGGCTTGTTCAATAGTTTGTGTAGGTTTTCTATAGAACAGAATGCACTGATATTTTATTAATGAAGACACGTGAAAGTTCGCGTCATCCACAGAATATTTTCTTTTTTGAAGCAGAAACAGCTCTTTGTTCTTTCTTGTCTTGTGGGACCACTGCCTTGAGTCCTGTGCCAAAGTGCTTATCTGTGTAAAACGATTCTACTTTCTTAGGCAAAAGGGAATGCAGGCCATAAAAATGTCCCTTTTTCCAAACAACCCATTATACTACTCTCAAGCCTTAGTTTGTGAAAAATCTGAAAAGCTGAAGAAATTTTCATGTTATATTTCCCAGAGGGCATCTAGTGGTTGTCTCTGCACACCAGCAGCTGGCCAGCAGATGGCGGTGCAGGGTCACCAGATGGCAGATTCCTTTTGGAACCATGGTTGGGTGCATTTCTTGCATGCACATTTTTTTTTTTTAATTTAACTTTTAAAGTTAGCCTACAATTGAATGGATTTCATTATGGCATTTTTGTATCTCTATGTCATCATTTTGTTCTGAGTTGCTAATTCTGTCATGCGTGTTAATGAACTGCTAATATTACAATGGAGAAACTGATGCTTCTTTTGGAAACATGAAGCATTTCCTCTCGGTGGATTATACATTTGTATAATATGCCAGAATGTCATTATGTATCATTACCATCCTAGAAGTATAGCAGGGTGATGATGGCTCCTTATGGACCTTTTAGTTTTTGTGCCTATTAGTGCTAGAGTTCACTTAATAGCCTGTCCTAATAACACAAAACATATTAGCAAAACATCTCCATGTGAGTTTTCTCATGAAGACCCTTGTCCTGTATGTTTTTGCTGAGGAAAAAGCATGGGTGGGCACTGGATAAAGTAATCTCCCCAAAAGGAAAATAGCTGAACCACTCACCAATGCCACTTTATGTAATATGGCAATGACACTTGGTTACTCAGTGTCTCGGTCTAGCAGCATGGGTTCCTCAATACTTTGCCAAAGTTCAATGTCTTGAGACCCACCCAGACTCTACTTGTCAGGACATGCTCTGTAATAAGTGTCAGGAGCCACCTTTTAGGAGTGACTTCTGCTGTGGTCCTTCCATGGTGGGTTCGTACATTCCAGTGTAGGGGTGTGAGGATTAGAAATGTTAGGTAGGAAACACAGAGATTTAAAAAAACAAAAACAAGAACATGATAGTACTGGGAGGGCAACTCAGTGAATATTAAATGCTAAATTTCTGAGTTCTGAGTTCATTTCTGTTTAATTTCCCATACACTTTTCTACCCCGATACAAAATGGGGGAAGAAGGCACAAGATACCAAGGACAACCAGAACAGTTCCTTACCCCACACTTGAGACATGGAGCCATCAGTTCCTGAGACAAGCACTTGGTGTCTGCGCAGTGAAAGCACCCTACATCAAGTATCCTGCAGGCAGCCACTCCCTAAGTCAAACCTCCCATTTCAAAAGAAGGAGCAGAAGTATGCTTGAATTCCCTGACCTTTGGTCAGGGTGGAAGGGAACTATCTCTGTGGGCTGTCTATAGTGCAAAACACCAGGCTTTATAGCCACACTTGTTGTCAACAACTTTGAAAGAACAAAAAATAAACTCAAACTCTCTGACCTTCAGAGAAAGTGGAACAGGCTCATGTTCCGACAAATAAGATTCTCACGTGATTAATGCACACATGAACTTGAGGATCAGTGGTCAGAAATTAGCTTTCCTTCTTCAATTTCAGGCAGACTTTGAGAGCCTAGGATAGGTCAAGCAGTGTGCTCACCTATGTCTTGGGTTACAAAAATATAAAAATGAGAACACCACCTGTCAGGGCGCTCAGAGGCGGGGTGGGTGGGGAGGGCAGCATAGATTCGGCAAGGTAAAGGGGTCATACTCAAGGGCATGTGTGCTCAGATGTATTGTGCAAGACCACCCAGAAGACAAAGCCCTACACACTCATTTACATCACCATAAAGGATGACATCATACTTCAACACACCTGCGTCAGCCTTCTGAGCCTAAGCATGTCATATGTGGCCTCCAAGAAGCTTGGGGCTCCCCTATGATCTGTCCTCAGAAATGCTGATGCAGCCTTTATTCCTCCAAGGAAAGTGTTTTCTGAGGGTTTGTTCCTATGGTATTATGTGGTGTCTGGAAGCAGGACTGAGCATTAAAGTCTGGATATGTGACTCAGAATCAGAGATGTGGACGGCGGCCAGAAATGAGCGTGCTTCTGGTGGGATGCAGGGTCCTGCACCAGTGGCATCATAATTAAAGTACCTGTGTGTCAATCATGGCATAGATTGGTATTTTTTCAGAATAGTGCTGGGAATATTTAGTCTTTTAAACTTTGTTTTGCTTTTTTCAGACAGTTTGATGTGTTTAGCATTCTAGAATATTTTAAAAATGGCTTTCGTTCCAGTGAAAGTTCAGCATAGATGGGAGAGGAGCTCATAAAACCCACGTCTGGCAAGCAGCGCTGGCTCCTGAAGGCTGCTGGCTAGAGAGTTAGTTTTCTTCAGGGAAGTGGGCTTTTTGAGGGTACCAGTGCTCTAGTGGATGACCCTGTAGCCATGTAAGACAGACATGGGCATAGCTAGTTAACATAAGGTCATCTCAGTTCTAAATAGTTGAGCCCGAACAACAAAACTTCCCTATTGTCAGCAGCAAAGGAGACGTGCAAATTCCAAAACCAGTGGATCTCTTTTTTCTACAGTTTCCTCCATACTCAACCCCTAAGACCATAGACTCATCTTTTATTTTTAATCCTCTGGATTAATAATACTCCTTTGTGGAGTATAGAATTTTCTTTATATAAAAAGAAACAGAGGTGGAAATAGAGATTCCATAGCTTGTGTTTTGTCTTGAAGCACTTTCAGAAATGAACCTGTGACCATTTCATTTTATACTCATATTTCCCCATTGGAGAACGAAATGCTTGCCAGAAGAACAGTAAACACAGATAGCCAGTATTTCCATTAGTGGACAACTTTAGTAGCTACAGTCTTCATGAGATCCCTCCCCATCTCCTCCCCACCAACAAATAAAGCCAAGAAAACCCAAGTCAGTCTGAGTAGCTGGTATTTTAAAGAACAGTTTTGGAGTACTTTATATAGTAGATTCATTTCCATCTTAATGTCTTAGACGGGTGTGTCAGAGTTAGGAAACCATGGGGATGAGAAGAAGCAATGAGGGTGCAGAGCATCAGAGTGTATCGGGCTTGTTTAGATAACAACACAGGGACCATTTTGAAAATTGGAGTGACAGTGCCCTCCACTGTATAGCAGTCTCCTACTAAATGCACCATTTAACTTCACAAAACATCCATCTCTTTAACATTCTGAATCTCTTCATAATGCTAGATGCAAAGAAAAGGTGCATGACCCACCCTCTCCTGAGAGTGTTTCCAAACAGACCTGATGTTCCAGCAAGACTGAGATCCTCAGAGCCTCATGATTGAATACACCTGTCTTCCACACTGATGCCCCTCCTCCCCAAGGGAACCACTGATCCTAGCATGCTCTGCGTACTCCATGGACTTAAACTTATCCTTTAGGACCAGCTCAAGTCTCAGGTCTTCACCAGATGCTGGCTGCTCTTGTGCTTTCTGTGATGGGCCCCTGTTCTCATATTGCTCTATGTTGAATGACATGATGACATGTTCCATGGCCACCTCAGGAGCCATGTTGTGTTTACTAATGAACCTTCATTGTCTAGTTCTTGGGTGGAAAGCCGAGGCATACAGCACTTGACTGTTCATTTCTGTATCTATGTCAGATATTCACATCAATCCTGCGCTATTTCTGTCCAAAACTAGCCATGACCCCCATGGTGCTTCTGAACACGGTATTTCAGACAACTCGGGACAAATGCATGATGATTTAAACATTCCTATCAAATCCTGGCTGCCGCTAACAAGGAAAACACCTGTGGTCTTAATGGTTTTTAACCTGAAATGATTTTCATTTATACTATTGAGTGAAAATCACATTAAAATCCACATTTTTGTCTAACTTTTGATTTATTCTATTGGAATTGATTTTTAAAACTGTAAAGTTTCCTAACACTTAATCGCGGAATTTCTATCTTGTTTGCTTTTGTGTCTTTTATTATTTTGGAAAAAAAAAGAAGTGATTTTAAATAACTCACTTGCAAGATGTCAAATCTTTTGTCTGCTTGACGGTATTAGGAGCCTACATGAAGAGAATAAAATATTTAACGATTCACACACTTACTGGGACAATGGATAGCTCATGGAACTAGTTTGCCCCATAAACCACTCTGAGGAATGAGGCTATAGCAAGTTTGGGTCATTTTGTCCATGCCTCCAGCATACTGCTCTTCATATATTTATGATTGGTTATTAACATTGGAGAGCAATGAGGAAAATGCTCTTTTGTTTTTGCTCTTAGAATGATGAGATAATCTACATGACATCTTCCAATTAGAGACATGCGGAAATGACAGCTTTCTCTAATTTCTTGTAAATGCTTTGACCTATGAATGCAAATATAGCATTAATTATGTTTTACACTTCTGAAGCAAAGGAGATGTGAATCAACCGGCTTGGATTCATGAGCCTCAAGTCTGACATTCACAAACTCCATGAAAGTACCTGTGCATTCTCTTCATGAGTTGCAGTTTTCTCACCTGTGGGCTGGGAATATGGTGTGCACCCCTGCAGCAAGGTTACAGATATAGAGCAATGCTCAATCAATTATCCATACATGGATTCTCTCTTGCTTAGTTTTCCACCTTTTGCCTCTCAACACAAGAGAGTAAAATGATTTATCATTGTTCATGCATCCTAATAGAGACAGGCTTTTACATAATTTTGTGACTGAGAAAATAACCTACATTTTAGTGCCTATTTTTTAAGGTCATTGTGTGTACGTTTAAACATATTCATTGACAAGAAACAGTTCCATCATGGTTGTTAAATTCTCTCCTATACAATTGAACATCAGATAAGCCAATTGGCTGCAGCCTGCTTCTGGTGACAAGATCTTTACACATTAATTTGTTGATCTTTTGTTATGACCAGACATGTTAGTGGTTGTTGGTTTAAGAGTTAATGGGAGGTGTATAGTTCACTTGAGGGTTTACCTTGGGTTGGTGATTTGCAGAAGTGAGAAAAAGATCACTAAATATTTCATCTTTCCATGGTTGCGTTGTTAGAAGTGTTGAGAGGAAGCACAGATTCTTTGACATTTGCAAAGACATAAACGTGTGTAGCAGCTTTAATTATTACTTAAAAGCAGAGTTATTAAATTCATCCTGTCGGCCACTTGAGCCTTTGATTATGTAAGGAGGAGAAAACCTGATAAATTTCAAAACTGAAGTTCAGTCAAGCAGTTTGCACTGTCAGGCGCTCTGTAATTCGTTTGGGGATGACGTTTACATTTGTTCCTGGAACAAAGCCAAATATTAGATGTGTCACTTGCAGCTGACAGGTAGTGACAAAGAGGGGAAATCATGCACAATGTGAGAAAGACTCAAAGATGTTTACAGAACTTGGAGCATCTTCAAAATTCCCAAGCTCCTCAGCAACGAAAAAGATCCTGAACCTCCTTTTCCTGTGCTTCATATGAAGAATGCTCTTGTGCTGGCCTGGGAACTCTCCTAGTCACAACCCCCCACCCCGCCACCACACACACACATTTAGTGTATGAGATGTGGACTCTAAGATGAGGGCATCTTGGTGTCCTTCACATTCCCTGTTATCTATGGAAGCTATCACGAGAGGCGGTACCTGAGAGGGTTGAGGAGTGTTTTCCGGCGTGGCCTGTTCTCTCATGTTTACACTGGCGGTAGATGGAGATCAGCCTGTGTTAGGTTGTGAGTCTATTCTCCCAAGGCAAATATACTGATAGTACTAATGATTTGCAATATTTAACAGTAAAACTGTTTTACTTGCAGTGACTCCAGGCTTTGAATTATAAATGGAATCATTTTATAACTTTGGGCATTAGGAGAAATTCATGGGAATTGGCCCAGATTTCTCATTAATAATGCAACAAGTAAACGTTTCAAAATAATTAGAGTTGATATCTCTATTTAATTGGCATTTGAAAAATAAGTTCTACTTATCAAAATATACATCTATCAAACATATTAATTTATACTGCCTCAAAGTAATTCAGTATCTTTTGAGGATGTAATAGCATATATGTCACACATATATTGTGTGTATTATCATTTTAGTTCTTGTTTGGAGTAATTTATAAGGTCACCTAAACATTAGCATACTAAGAGATTATTCTCTAATATAGTTTGTTGTAAATGGCATTTCATTTCATTGACATCAGATTTTAAAATTTTGATGTGTGTGTGTGTGTGTGTGTGTGTGTGTGATATGTGTCTGGGTAGTTGTACATGCCACAGTGTACATGTGGAGACCAGAGGATATCTTCATAGAGTTGAATCTCCCCTTCCATTTTGGGATTGGAATTGAACTGGGGTCCCTGGGCTTACACTAGTGCCTTTATCATGGGACCAGCTCACTAATCCAGGTTTAACATTTTGAGAGGGGTAACTAGGTACCCCAGGCAAACCTTGGCCTCTTTCCTGATTTAAGCCAATCATTCATACTTTTGTAAAGGTGATGAATTTCCCTTGGGGATAATATCTTGGGTACAGCTAATGCAAAATATGATTCCTATGACAAAATATTTCTGAGTAATTCCTAGCTGGTTTTATTGAGACTTCAAATAAACAAAATAGGATTGAAATTTTTGTTTGAAAAAGTTGTTCCATCTGTTTTTATATTTTCACTGCAATGAACAACAGAGAAAGTTACAGTAAGGATGAAAACACATAGACAGGAACAATATTTCAGAGATGAAATATGGACTCTAGAATAGAATGGGAGACATCTTACATCAGCCCGTTTCATACATGAAGAGGTCTAAGTGAAGCTGGCCAATCCCAGCTCAATAAATGGCTCCTGGCCTGGTTCACGCATCATCTTGTAACTTCTATGACATTATCTTCACTTTCCTTGAAGTCCTCAATGTTAAAGTGTCACAGATCAGGCATGAGGCTTACACAATGATGACTTGGTTAGTTGTCTACAGTATACAAACTTCCCAAAATATCAAGTGTAATTATAAAAACCGTCCATTTGGCGTGGGGCTGTTGAGATCTGGATGTCAGCTGCTTTCATGAAAACACTCGCTTCCCTGCACTGTCCTTTCATTAGGCACTTCATGACACTCCTGCTTTTAGAGGACAGCATCCCGTTTCTCCTTCCAGATGTCTGTGTAGGCACTGAAGAACTTATGAGGGAGTTGTTCTTTCAAGGCTGAAGCCCTTTAAAGGGAAAAGCTAATGCTTGTGACTAATTTATCTCATGGACTCTTTCCCCAAATCTTCCTGGGTTTCAGCTTGTCCTTCATTCTTAAGAGAAAGAGAAGTCATTGAAATGGAGAGGAGAGGGGAGAGCAGGGGCCGGGAGTGAGCATCGATACAGAGCTTATTGTCTGAAGGGACTCACCTCAGAATGCAGTGAGGCCAGAACATAAGCAAATCCATGGCACTCCTCAGGTGTCAGGCTGGCGATCTTCCCTATGGTAGTAACTGATAAGTAAATCAAGACTCAAACCTGGTAGATATGTAAGGGAGAAGAATTGCAAGTTAAATAAGCCCAAAGGGGAAGATATCATTATTAGAAGTTACACTTATTTCTTATTAATAAGAAGAGCATATCATCTATGTATAAATAGGAAAATATATTATGTTAGGCAAGTATATTATATAGGTATATTTAGATAATCTATATATTAACATGTCAGATACTTATTTGGAAATAAATGTATTTTAAAGGTGTATTTTGAATTTCTAGGTATGTGGTCTGGGTCTTAAGAGTTTGGTTCTGGATGCAGCACTGTTCACTGTCAGGTTCTTGTTGGCTCCTATGAACTAGTAAAGTGCTTGAGTGCCAGTTGGTAGAACTGTTTGGGAAGGACTAGGGGCTGTGGCCCTGTTGAAGGATATGTGTCACTCATTCTTGCTTTCAGAAGCCTGTCCTGTTTCCCATTAGCTCTCCCTGCCTTGTGCTTGTGGATCAGATATGAGCTCTCAGCTCCTGCTCCAGTGCTGTACTTGCCTGCCTGTTGCCACGCTCCCCACCGTGATGGTCATGAACTCTAACCATCTACAACCTTCTACAACTGGGAACCCCCATATGAAATCCTTTCTTGTATAAGTTGACTTGCTTATGTGTTTCATCAAAGTGATAAGAATAGTAGCTAAGCCAAGACAAATTTGTGCCTTCTTCACAGAACGGATTAAATTTGAGAGAAACGAGGCATGTGAAAGCCATGGACAGGATGGATTAGGAAGAAGCAGAAGCTGAAAATGTGAAGCTGTTTGTGGAAATGGTTTGTCAAGTGGAGTCCCCTGGTGAAGACTTGGAACTCAGAAAGCCGATGCAGCTTCCTCAGCATGAATGTGGAAATGAATGGAGTCGGCAACAGGCTGGAATCCTGGGAGCTGGACTCTGAGTCTTACTTTACACCTTCAAAGGTGGTCTATAGTGAAGATGGAGTACCAGTTGAATATATCCAAAATACCGATGGAAAATTGTTGATAAGAAAGGGCAATTGTTCAATTGATTCTTTAAACTTGAAAGGTGTGGTTAGGTACACTGAAATGGAATGAAGCTGTTTGGTTAATTCTTTGCTCTGACCAGATGATAGTTCATCCAGAAAGACTGTGACCCTTCGCGTCTGATTAATTTTTCCTCATATGTCATCACGGTACCTCCTTACACTTCTGTGGACAAAGGCACACTGCGGGGAAATCACTGGAGGCTTGTTTATCCCCTGCGAATGCCCACAGACCGTGCCACTTTCTGCCCTTGCTGCTCACAGTTTACGCCCTGTGGCCAGGGGCACAGTCTACCAGTGCCCAGTGCCTACCCAGCCGCTGAATCTCTGGCTGGCTGAAATGGTGGATTCGTGGTTTATAAAAGAACTTTGTTTTTAACGTGGCTTTATGTGTTTTTGCACAAGACCTCATTAATATTGATTTAATATGATGCTGACATACTAGCTTTTGAAAGTCATATGTGATGCAATTCATATCACTTATGACTATTTTTCCTTCTAGTGACATAAATCAAAATTTCCAGGTTAATGAGTAAAAGCTGTGGTAAATCTGAGTTCAAGTAAACTCCCTTTGCTGCCTGTTAAATAGATGACTCTAAAACAATGATAATTCATCAAAAAAGTAATTAAAATATATTAATATTCTAGTTCTGGAATTTAAATGTCATAGGATAAATTTCATCTCGATGCTGGTCTTTAGCATGCCGTCAGTGGGAGTTTGGAGGGGGTGAATGGGTCTGTTGTGTGTGCCAGCATACTCTAAAGCAAAACAGGGCTGTGTGGCTTTAGCTCTGGGAACACAGTTTATTAATAAAACATTTTCATTACAAGGCTCAATAATCAAATTAAGTTGTCAATAAATTGAAATAAATTCAACTACTTTATGTCAGCCTTCACAATGATGCAGATAAATATTATAATGGATAGCAGCATTGAGTAAAGCAAGTAGTACTCCATACTTTGCCAAATAAATTAAATCATGGGGCAAACTGCTACCAGATGCTCATGAGGGGTCGTACAACTGCCATTTTCTCCACAAGAAGCACCTCTTCCTGAAAGGAAAAAACAAAAAGGAACCCCAAGTGTGCTGGTGTGTGCCTTCAATCCCAGCACTCAGGAAGCAGAGACAGAGGTGGATCTGTGAGACTTTATCTCAAAAAGAAAAAAATATCTACCCATCTACTATCTCTCTATCATCTATGTTATTAATGTGTGTGTGTGTGTGTGTGTGTGTGTGTGCGCGCATGAAGATCTAACGCATGTGGAATGAGGAAGTAAGGAACAGTGACGGTTGAGTAGTAATGAGCTAGGTTATTCAGGGTTTTCTAGAGCAGGTTTGGAGACTTTATTATCTTTCTTTTAAGGAAACATGAACTCCCTAATGGGTTTCCGATGTGGGTCAAGGCATTAGATCAGCAGTTTTCAACCCGTGGTTTTGTCTCCTTTGAGGATGAAATATCAGATATCCTCCATATCAGATATTTACATTATGACTTATAACAGTAGCAAAACATACAGTTATAAAGAAGCAATGAAAGAATTGTATGGTTGGGGGTCACTAAAGAACCAGTGACTATAGTAAAGGGTCCCAGGGTAGGAAGGTTGAGAACCACTGTGTTAGAGGCAGAAGGGAGTGGCTGCTGACGGACCTTTGGGAGGCAGCTGACATCACCAGCCAAATTGGAGTAGGAACCATAGTTTTTAAAATATTATCTTGACCTAAGTTTGTATCCTTGGATAGAGCTGTCGAGTCCATTTTGGGAGTCACTGCCATCCTTCTCCTTCTTGGTCTTACAGTGTGGACCACTATCTACCTACCCGGTTTTACCCAGTAATGACAGTAAAATAGAACAAAAGTCCCCCAAATTCATGGGGTCATTCAAAGTAGCCAATCCTAAGACACCTCCATTCCTTCCTGTGGAAAGCATGGTCATGACTCTGGCCCATGATTCTTGGACTTTGCCTACTGGGTTCTTTCCTCTACTACCTTGTGAAGGAGTCAAATGATTCTTCACATGGTTTTATCATGTGAAACAGAGCCCCCCTCTTGGTTACTGTTGGAATAAACCCTGATCTACAAAAAGTACCTGTTTATTTATACAAGGGTGTGAATTTTGATGTGTTCATATACTTGTGATACCAGTATCATGGCCAACGTAATAAACATACCCATCACCAGTAAGACAATTTGTTTTTCCAATGATGGTCACCCACTGATCTGTTGGCAATATCATATCTAAATAATTTAATCACCAGACAGAAGTTGCTTCTGAAGGCCCTTCATAGGAAATACTTCTCTTAGGGGGACAGGCGAAGCTTTTCCTTCTGGTGAGATAAGTAGTGAACAGACTTGACATGTGTGGTGGTTTGAAAGACAGTGACACACATGGGGAGTGGCACTGTTAGGAGGTGTGGCCTTGATGCAGGAAATGTGTTACTGTGGGGCAGGCACTGAGGTCTTACATGCTCACGCTAGGCCTCCTGTGGCAGTCTCCCTTGCTGCCTGTAGAACCAGATGTAGAACCTCAGCACCACATCTGCCTGCATGCCGCCATGCTTCCCTCTATGACAATAGTGGACTAACCCTCTGAACTGTAAGCTAGCCACAATTAAATGTTTCCTTTTACAGGAGTTGCTGTGGTCATAAGTGTCTCTTCAAAGCAATAGAAACCCTAACTAAGGCAGCACCCATTGACAGTGGGTGCTGCATATTTTCTTGATGACGAGTCAAGTTTCAGGAGAAGCTCACGGGCTAACAAGGTAGAGGGTGAGAGTAAGCAGGAGCGGGCTCCTTCCAGCTGCTACCCAAGCCACTGGCTGCAGCAGGACTGCTAGGGCTCAATCAAGTGTCAGGAGTCCTCTGGTCACCTCATTAATAGAGCTTAAGAGAGTCCCTCTTGTTCAGACTTTCCTGTCATCTAAAGTAGATTCTCCTGCAGAACAAAGAGTCTTTCCAGCCTACTGATTATACTCAATGAGAACAGGGGTTTTAATGTTTGAGGTCTCCAAGAAGATTAACCAACTAGTATTATGTTAATTTTAATTTAGCCAGCTTATGAAGATTTTTTGTAAGTATATCATGAGCTCAAATCCTCACAGTACCTAGTCCCCTGTCCTATAGAATCAGAATTTTGTTGGAATGGCTAAACTTATAGAATGATTTTAAATGAGAAAAGCAGAGCCCAGACATTAAGGTCAAGAAGTATGTGTGGTGGGGTGACCCTGAATTTATCTCTTGACACTTTAGTTTGTGTTACATCTTTCTTCCTTTTTAATTGTTAAAAAAATTGCCATCTTAGCCATCTTAAAATGTTCTGCTATTCAGCAACTAATCTGTTCAGCTCTTTTCATAAAATGGAAGCTCATCCCTCATTAAACAACCCCACATCCGTATCTCCCTTCCCAGTTCCTCTGATTCTGTCTATGAGTTTCCCTGCTCTGAACTTGTGTAAATGGCCTCATGTGGAACTCATCTTCTGAACTATGATGACTTGTCTTGTTACAGAACGATTTTATATATATATACATACATACATATATATATATATACATATATATATATATATATATATATATATATATATAAATCAGCAGTGTGCTCACTGACACTAGAACACACACTCCCAGCAGCATGGAAAAGCGGAGAGACAAGAAAAGACGGGAGGGAGAGGAGAAGCAGCATCAGTCTGTCTTAGGGGGCAATAGCCACTAGAGTTCTACACCGCAGTGAGCATCCATTGTGAGCCATCTGTTTAACTAACAGTTTCCATTCCTTTGTCTCCGCCCCCTCCCCCCGGAGGATTTCTTTTTTATTCCGGAGGACTCTTCTCTACCACAGTTTACAATTATAAATACAGATGAACAGTAAGATTTTGAGTTTCAAGAAAGCTAACTATTTTTAAAGGAAGTAAATCTCAGGCAGTGTTTGTGAGCCGCTTATATTAAACCAATAACTCTTGTATGATATTCTAATTGTAATTAGTGTCCTGGACTTCACATGGAAGCATTTCTTTTAAAGTTTGAAAAGTATGTCTTCTATATTTTATTCATGCCTTCTCTTTTGTTTAAAGAAAACTGTGATTGGATTGGCTGTGTTCAGTGGTTACTTGCTGTGCTTACTTACAAGGTGGAGGACAGCCAGAGCTACATAGAGACCCTGCCTCAAAACAAAACAAAACAACAAATAAAGACATTGTAAAATTTACAGGAAAATGGAGAGAAGTCGAACGGATTATACTGAGGTGGCCCAGGCTCAGAAAGACAAACCCTGAATGACGTTTCTCAGAGGCAGGCCATAGCTTCTAAATGTTACTTATACTTATTAATGCTGGGGAATTACATATGGGGCCAGGAAACCAGAAGGGAGGCCAGGGACTGAAGGGTTTAATGGGGGGAGTTCATCAAGCAGGGGCTAAGGGTGAGGGAAGAGCCAACTAAAGCTAAATATATTTTTAATATCATAAAAAAAGAAAACTGTGACTGAATGGGTTTTTGTTTTGTTTTTTCAGAAATGCATGGGTTAGGTGTTTGTGTTTGCAGATCTTGTGTTCTCAGGCTTGAAGGACAAGAGGGTACCAAGATCCTCAACTTCTTCTACCGTTCACCCCACCCCTGGGTCTAATTCAAGGCCCAAGGTTCTTGTCCAGCCAGGCTCCTCTTTGGTACCAGCTCAGTAGCTTTCATTCTAAACCAACTTTAGCAGTCCAAGAAACCTTACATTTCCACATTAATGCTATGCCCTGGTGTGAGATGAATTTATTTTACAAGGTGAATAATAACATTACTGGCAAGAAAAACATCAACCAATCAGATAGGAAAAATTTTACATATGGCTCATTAACAGTGCAGCCCTTCCTGCCACTGGTGAGGACAGCGTGCCTTCCCTGATCCTGTCTAGGACAAATGCTCTTCCATTAACCCCACCTCTCTCATCAGTCCTTGGTTACACCTCCATATTAACCTTAGATGCTGCACGTGCACAGTCTCTCTAATAATAAATGCCACCACCCCAAATCTGAAGCTAATTATTGCTCCTAAATAAGAATAATCTTCATTCCTTTCTATGTGAAATAATGACTTTGGAGATTGAGAGTTCTTCATGTTTGCTTCAGTCAATATCAACAGCCTTTTATTAGTATCTTTGCTGCTGTTATTATTTAAATGTCCAGATAGTAGAAATTTTCATTTCATTAGAGATGGAGGGGCCTTTAGCCTCTGTGCTGGGGTAACTACAACCTGAGCTATTCATGGGCTTAAATGGGAAAAAGCAAGATCAGAACCTGCAAATTAAAAATGTCTAAAGCAATTTGACATTTTGGTCATAGATTAAGTTGTGTGGGTTTCTCAGCCCTCTGGATTACACTTGTTACCTGCTGGTGGACATTCTTGGCCACACAGAAATGTTTTGTAACGTAGAAAGGAGAGAGCAGATTGGGATAGAGGGACAATGGGTGGGACTCCGCATGGCTCCCTGTTAATCTGAAGCACTTGGTGTGGAGAGCTCCTTACTCTGACTAAATGCAGGTCAGAAACTGAGCTTTGTCCCCTCCTGTCGTCTAGCCAGATGAGATGCACTCTTTCATGTGTAAGTCCCTCTGCAGACCGTTGTCTCTCTCCTCTCAAGATCCCATCGTGCTAAGAATTCATTTTTCCTCTGAAGCCGTGTGTTCCTTCTGGGGCTACCTCCCTTCATTCCTCCACCGCTCCTGAATCGAGCGGTTAATTGAGTTGAGCTCTTCAAGTGTTTCTTGCTTGTTCATCTCCATTTCATACATATATTCACAGACTGAGGCATTACTGTGTAGGTGCAGTTGTGTATTTAAAATAAATTCACAGATGAGTATTACGTGCAATTAAGTTGAAGAATTAATCCTTTGAAAACGTTCATCTCACAGAACTAAAGCTCTGACAGGTTTTGACCTCATATCCAGGCAAAGCAGGGTCTATGTGCTGTTTGCAGCCTTGCCTCTGACAGCTCCATTAGGGCCACTGGTTTGACAGTTTTGCTTGACAAACAATCCCAAATGTCCATTACTCATGAACAGCAAATGGGCTGATTCCTGTATTTGAGCAAATGGAAGTTTTACTTTTTTCTAAGTTTCTTTCTGTAATTTTACCCTAGATACAAGTCAGTTGAGGAAATGAGTGTCATTTCCTTTCTCAGCGATAGTCATATTACAGTAATTCTCATTGTGGCGACAGGCACTGGGAGCCTTTTTGCTGTAAACCATTCAGATCTGCAGTAGAGCTCTCGCCGTGTTTTTGACTGAACATTGATTGCTTCTGCCTCCACTGGCATGCCCTTTAAAATGCTCACTCTCTGCTAAGTTTAAAATTGTCTTTATGCACTTGGAATGGCCCTTCCCTCTGGCCCCAGGATTGTAACCTGGCAGTTCTGTGATCCTTAAGCTTCATTTGGTCATCCTGTTTTCTTCAGCAGCTTCTCTGCGGCTAACCTCTTGCGTTTTCTCACTTTCCCAGTCCTTACTGCTACCAGACCAGAATCACCTGTCTTGCCCACTTGTTTTTATCAGTCCAAATCAAAGACACTCCAAGGGGAGGCTCTACCCTTGTCCTGTGCTCAGCTGTCACTTCACCCCATTCCTTGACCCCAAATCTTCCCAGTCAAATTCCTTGGCTCTATTATGTCTGAGTTGATTTGTTCCTGTGCTTGAGTGAATGTCGGGTCTCTGCCCCAGGCAGGATGCTTATCTAATCAGACTTGTGTGTCTTCTGTGTCCCCTCTCAAGGCAGGCAGAGTCCTGTCTCATTAGTGCAATGCTGATGTCTCAACCTTGTTCATCTGCTAACTCTTTTACTCATTACTAAGTCTTTGTACTCAGAACCATTGGAAACATTTCGAAAGTGTTTAGATTAGGTGCTGTGTGCTCGCCTAGCAAGCATGAAGCCCTGGACTCGAGCTCTAGTGCTGCATAAAACCAGGCAGGGTAGCCAATGCTGTATCCCAGCATGCACCACTGAGAGGGACACAGGGAGGTCAGAAGCTCACAGCCATCCTAAGTACTTAAGTAGTTTAGGGGTGGGATATATAAAAGCCTGTCTGAAAGAAAAGGGAGGGGCATGTTCTAACCAGCATAGGAGTGTAACACATATTCCATCCAGGTATGGGGCCAGATGTTTCCAGGTTCTAGGCCTTTTAGTCAAAGAAACAAAAATAAGGGCTCTCCCAGATATTCAAACGAAGTAAGGTAGTTTTATGTGGACAGGCACAGTACACAGTCAACAGGGATACAGTGTCAGTACTGACTGTGGGTGGTGGGAGCGAAGATTCTCAAGGACCCTGGTCATTGTTGGGTCTTCTTCTTGTGGAGTCTGAGAAAAGAGGCATAGCTTGGGTGTTTTTCTATTTTGATTGCTAGATTAGGTCATTCATTCATTCCTACCATGCATGCCTAAATATGCATAGAGGTAAAATAGAAAATTGGAGATTCACCTTAAAAGGCAACTAGAGGAAATAATTTTTGCCTTACTAAACATGCGCCCAAAAGTAGTTCAGGCCAAGTATGCCCTTCTTTATATATAGTATGCTCTTCTTTATATATCTGAATATACTGAGAATACACGTAAACAGGAACACTCAGAATTTTATCATTACTGGGACAGGAAACTAAATTGTTTTTAAGAGTTGGATGTGCCCATAGCTCCTACACTGTCAAGAAGAGCGGGTTCTCAGCTTCATAGATGCATGGTTGCATGTGTGCATAGTACATGCAAGTGAGGAAGTTAGGCTACCAGGGGCGTGTGTATGTGTGCATGTGTGTGTGTGTGTGTGTGTGTGTGTGTGCGTGCGTCACTAAAGCAAATGAGAAACACAGGGCACTAAACTCTATCCTAGGCTTGCCTGTCTCTGAAACATAAATATATTAATATTAATAGATTTAGAAGTATAGCCACATACTTACATATATTTGCTTTCTTTGAGGGGGAGGGGAGAATAGACCACTAAACACAACTTTCTGGTGTTCACTCTGTCCTTCTGTCATGTACAGAATCAAACTCAGCTGTTGGTCTTAATGGCGAACGCCTTTAGCAGCCAAGCCATCTGGTCGTCCAGGTCTCTCACTCCTGCTGCCTTTCCTGCCCTTCGTGGGTCTCCTGCTGCATTCTCTATGCACATTATCAAATAGCCCAAGCTGAAAACTGGAGCCGCCACCCCAGTGCCTCCTCCACTGTGAGCAGGTTTGAAGCCTTTGGTCTTTACAGCTCTCCTGCTGATGTTGTTCGCCTGGAGAGAGCTGGACATCGCAGCTGGCGTCTTTCTCCCTACAGCCCTCCTTTCCTCTGCTTACTCCATTCCCTAGGCCTTGCTGACGCTCCAGCCTCTTTTATACTTGCGCGTACAGCCCATGTGCTTAGAAGTGACAGATTCTGGTGGTTTGGTGAAGAGTGGAGATGATTCCAAACTCAGCCTATGACAGCAGTCATGATTTAGACAGAAGCATTTGTTTTCTCCTCTCCTTCCATTTGCTAGAAGGACTTTGATGAGAAATAAGCAAGTGGATGTTTTCTTTGGAAAATCAGCCTGATTCTTTGATGGCATAGCTAGGTGGCTGCGAACATTACATTCTCCCCCCATCAAATAAACGAATCATCACTCATGCTTTGGGTGGGACATCCTGCTGCCAGCTTGCAAATGAGGCCTATTAATAACATTCCTCATTTCAAGCCTGTGAGCGTGAGCACCAGGGAAGGAGGACCAGAGCAGACTGCAGCTGGCCATCAATCCGCCTTATTAATGGAGGCGGTCATGTCAATGCCAGTCTCTCATCTTCCTAATGCATGGCCTCTCCCTATTCCATTGTTTACAGGTTAAAAGGTGTGTGTGCTTAAAACAGAGATTCATGAGCAGGGGAAGAAACGCCCTTGTATTTTCTTTCTAAATTTAGTGAAATCGATTTGAGGGAAAGTGGTGCTGGTGTCTGTGTGTGGGGGCAGCTAGGGGTTCTTCTAATGACATTTCTGTTCCCAGACCTGCGGCCTGTTTAAAAGATGTATAGAAGTGCATGCTAATGTAATTGCCACTATGTCACTGCTTGAAAGGTCCCATTAACTAGTAGCAGACTCATATAAAAGGGCTGTAGATAAAGGCACAGGAAGTGTGGGAGCCAGAGAAGGCCTGTGGGGACAGGTACCTTCTGTGGTAGGAGAATGTTGTGGATTTTCTCCACCTTTAAGCACAGAAATGGTGAGCTATGGGTGACATTGCTAACTGCAGGGATGCCCTATTGTTGCTTTTGAGATGTCATATCGGTCTTGAGACGTACCAGAACAGTGGAAGGATCTTGTCATATTTGGTCTTCTATTAGGACCTGAGC
This sequence comes from Dicrostonyx torquatus, assembly GCA_028555095.1. Classification (NCBI taxonomy): domain Eukaryota; kingdom Metazoa; phylum Chordata; class Mammalia; order Rodentia; family Cricetidae; genus Dicrostonyx; species Dicrostonyx torquatus. Next base: position 563,619 of record JAQHUG010000315.1, read on the forward strand.
TCCTATTTATCAAATATAAAACAGAAGGCCCTGTGCTCATGACTGTGGGTCTATCCAAGACTGCAATTCAAGCAATTATCACAGGAAATTCTGTGTTCTCTTCTTCTGGAGACGCCTGAATCTGAGGATGATAATTTCAGGATGGACCCGGATGTAGTGTGATGATTAAAATAACCTGATATGTTCTATGTCTCAAATGATTCCGTGTCAGTAATCAACTGAGAGGCCCCACTATGATCTCGGAAGCACCTGGTCTCTGTTCACAACTTACCTCTATAACGTTCAAAACTTTCTCTGAATGTGAGTCTGCTTAGACCAAGGGTTCATGAAAGCCGAGGAAAGTCTCCCAGTTCTAGTTTCTCTGAGCAATCGCGGCTGGAAGCACCCATGGGTTTTCTTTGTTCCAGCAGCCTGGCATGAGCAACCTGCTCATGATCACCGCAGCCCGTCAACAGGGACTGTTACCCTGTTATCAGTACACGAGGAGCCACAGCTTCGAGTGCTTCACTAACTTGGCAAGTGAGAAAAGTTTAGATTTTAAAACTGCTCCTCCTAATGGCCTTGTGTACCTCCTTGTGTCCAATCTTAAAAGCGCACATTAGTCAGATCTCAGCTACGTGGCCACATTAAAATCCTTCCTCTCTGTTTCTCTCTACATCTCTGTCTGTCTCTCTCTGGTTTAAAATCTGCAAATGGAAGGCAGAAATATAGCTGGCAGGGTCACACAAAAACAGATACTCATTAGCTGTCCTAATTTTGAAACATACCCGGGAAACCTGATAGGGTCAACCTGTGGCATTTTGAGACTCAGAGTGACAGTGTCAGCTCATCCTCCCTCTTGACATTCTGGAGAGAAATTGCTAATGTAAGGTGTCTCAAGATCCTTGAAAACATCGATATCATTAACATAATGCTAGCATGAAGAAATCAGTTGATCTGATCAACCCGGTTGGAAAAGCAGGGAAATTTGACCTTGTGGAGGTAACGCGGCGGCTTACTGTGCATGTCTGGATCTGTCTATGTGGCTGATTGCCAGCTAGTTTGGTAGCAAAGAGACTCATAAAAAACTACTTCTTATGGAGGGCAAGTTTGCATGTTTCTGAGGCCCCTGGCTAGGGTCCTTGGGTTGGGAGTCGAGGATAGGTATGGAAGCAGGCAGGCTAGACTGCTCTCCGAGAATATGACCACTGTCACAATTTCGAGTCCAACTTGACGCAAGGTTTAATTAAATTTTGGCCAGGATGATGGGCTCTGGCTAGGGCCATACCTCAAGCATAGGTGGTACAGTTGGGCCAACCAACCACTGTAGGGAAGTTATCTGCAGGAAGTACCTATCCTTAGACAAGGGCCTTATGGGTTAGAGGCATTTTGTTTTATGATCTCTTTAGGCACAGTAACAAAAACTTAGAACTTTGGGTGTCATAGTTCATTCCCATACCACCCTCTTTATACAAACAAAACCACTTTGATTCTTTATATGAGAGACTGAAAAAGAGAATTCGATTTTGAAGTCAAGTTTAGAAATCACATTGCAGAAAATATGCTTTGGTTTATTTATATAGACCAAGAACAACGTAATTTAAATTGTCCCGTAAATGAGTACCAGTAAGCGGGGAATGTAATACAAGATGAGGAGGAGGAAGGACCCCCCAGATGGGGCAGGTACTCTGGAGAGCGGCACCTGGCTTTGAATCCTACAGCTGCCAGTGAGTGACTGTGTTGGTTTTTTAGAACACTATTTTAGCTCTCCATGTGCTTCATTCATAAAACAGCATGATTGTTTCAGTTTCACACTCCCGCTGCTACAGTACTACGAGCATAGTGGAGAAACAAGACCTGCCTGCCCTTCAGGTCTAGTGAAATAGATTTTATCATAAACAGCCAAAGGCAAGACCCTGCTCCCTCTATAGCTCCTGGAGAGACCTTGCCCTTGTTCAGCCCCTGTCTACATTCCTTGTGTGAGGCACCTCCTCTATCACTGGCCCAGGAAGAGTGTTCTCAAGGTTTCTTGACTCTGATAGTTGGCTTCCTTACTGACATCTTCTCACCTTGACCTTCCTGCTCTCTTCATATGATAAACCTTTGAGGGGGTCCGTCTAGATCATCCACGCTAATCTTCCTGATTTCAAGGTCCTGGCTCAAGCATGGTCCTTTCTGTCCTGTGAAGCAGCGTATGTTCACAGACAACCTATATATGCACAGGTTTCACCTCGGGGTATCTATGTAGGTCGCTACAGAAGCTAAAATGTTAATGAATATAACACAATTAAAATGAAATCTGGCATAATATGCACTAAATATGATTATATAATTACACTAAATATGTGTAATTATAATTCCAGCTGAGTTTGACGTTGGCAATAAGATAACCCTATTCCAGCTTGTGGCACGTGTGCAGAATGGGTCAGAAACATGGGAAATAGGTCCCTCTCTGAGGTCCATTTTCTGCATCTTTTAGGTAAATACGCTGTGTCCCTTGCTGTAGCAATGATGATTAGGGAGGTTCGGCAAGTGTCTTCCTCTGGAAATCTGACATGTTACGGATGACAGAAATAGGACTTCAGGAACCTTTTGCTTTCAAATGCCTCAAGCTGACATCAATTGTGGTATTATCTGTTTGCTTCTCATTAAGGTTGTAGGGTCGCACGGCTTGGGAATAAGGATGCTTGATGAACTCTTTAGCAGTCATAAGTTAGGAATAGCACTAGAAAGGTAAAGACCAAACTTGTATGTATCAGTTTCCTGTTACAGTAACAAAGTACTACAAACTGGGTGACTTGGACTATATATATATTCTCTTTTGTCCCCAAGTAATACAAATATAAAAATACAAATCAGTTCAAGTTGAAATCAGTGTCGGCTGGGCTGTGTCTTCTTGGGGCCCGTTAGGGAGACTTTGGTCCTGGATCCCCCTCAGAACTTTTGGTAGTGTTTGGCATCCCTTGACTGTGGCCAGTCTGCCTCCAGATACATTTCCTCCTTGTCATCTGTCTCAGAACCCTGTCTCTCTCATGAGTAGCCCTAAGGACCAGCAGCATAACCCATGGTGTGTGCCTCCTCCCCAGATCCTTAGCTTCATCAGACTGGACCATAGGAGATGACCTTCATCCTCATGCTATATAAAGTAACAGCCCTCGTTCTGAAGATTAAAAAAAAGGAATGTACCTTGATGTGGAGTGGGGTGGGTGGGGATGTTTTCAGCTCGTCAGGAAGATGGGGAAATGGGTGATGCCTTTCAGAGACAACCAAGGATCTTCTGTTAGCAGTTGGTTTATCAGAGCATCCCTGCTTTTCTTTGGATGCTTCTCTGAATACAAGTATTAATGAGGCATTGTTGGAGCAACCCCAAACAAAAATAGCAATGATTGACATCCCTTCCCTTCATGAAGGAATTTCAACATCCCACAAAGACCTGTGTACTGAAGGCTTGGATGCCACCCTGGTGTGTGTGTGTGTGTGTGTGTGTGTGTGTGTGTGTGTGTGTGTGTGTGTAGGGGATGATAGCTTGATGAGGCATGGCTCATTGGAAGGAAGTCTTGGGGGGTGTGCCTTCATAGAAGGTATAAAGACCCAGCACTCTCCTCTCTGTCTTTGCTTCCCAGCTGCCTGAGAGAGGCAACTTCATTTTATCCCTCATTTGACTCCGTGCTATTCACTCCCTCACGGGCCCAGAGCCGTGCAGCCAAGTGGTGTCAGATTGAAACCTGTAGCTGAAATAATCCCGTCCATTTAAGTTGATTATCTCAAGTCTTTTGTCATCATAACTGAAAGCTGACTAATACAGGTTTTCATTCCTAGAAAAATAAATATAAAACACATTTGAAAACAACTGAAACCTCTAAATAAAAGACAAAATAGCAGGGAGCTCTTCAGAGGGCTGCTAGGCAGAGCAGTGGGCATGGCAGAGTGCCTCTCAAGGCCTCCTCAGTGAGCACAGAGCTGTGCACTAAAGATTGATGACATGGTATTAATTTCTAGTTTAAAAAAGACATAAAGCTTATTGCCTGTAATAAAAGGCGGGCTAAAAGTGGTTGAAGAAAGCGTGCTTGCCTTATGTGTGTGTGCACACGCTCATGTGCTCGAGGGCCACACCAAACCTGGTACATGCTAGGCAAGCCTTCTACCACTGAGAAACACTTGAACCATTCTGTATTTTTATTTTTGAGATAGGGTCTCAATAAGTTCCCAATTTGGCCTTGAGCCAACTCTGTAGCCCAGGCTGCCCCGTGTTCCTTCTGCTTTGTCTCTGAGAAGCTGAGGTTTAGGAAGACGTTGTGGAATACTACGTTAACTGTGCAAAGGTGCGTTACTTCTGTTCACACTGAGTTTGTTTGACATTTTAAGGTTATGTGTTTAATTATGTAAAGATATGTTACATCTATTTCATCTTGCCTGTCTAAAGTACCTGACTGGTCTAATAAAGAGCTAAATGGCCAATAGCTAAGCAGGAAAAAAGATAGGTGTGGCTGGCAGGGAAAGAGAATAAATAGGAGGAGAAATGTGGGCTTGAGAAGGAGAAAGAGAAGAGAGGAAGGAGAGAATTAAGAGGAGGGAATAAGGGAGAAGCCCAGGGCCAGAAGCCAGCCAGGCATAGAGACGATAAGGAAGTAAGAAAAGGTAAAAAGCCCCAAGGCAAAAGGTAGATAAAGAGAAACAGGTTAATTTAAGTGAAAACTACTAGCCAGAAATGCTATTAGCCAGGTCAAGCATTTATAACTAATAATAAGTCTCTATGTCATGATTTGGGAGCTGGTTGGTGGCCAAAAAGAAAAAGCCTGGTATAGGTTGACTCTTTTATTTCTACTTATGTAAAATGAGATAATAACTATAGATGTATTTTGAAAATGTAAAAGCCACAGAGACCTGAGTGCTATGTTGATTTTTTGTTGTTGTTGTTTGTTTTGTTTTGTTTTTCGAGACAGGGTTTCTCTGTGGTTTTGGAGCCTGTCCTGGAACTAGCTCTTGTAGACCAGGTTGGTCTTGAACTCAGAGATCTGCCTGCCTTTGCCTCCTGAGTGCTGGGATTAAAGGCATGCACCACCACCGCCTGGCTGAGTGCTATGTATTAACCATGCAATTTAACTCCTGCTTACCAGTTGGGTAGAAAATGAATAAGTGGTTTGCTCCTAAATTTTGCAGGTGAAGTCCATGTCAAGAATGCAGGCCTCACGCCTACCTGTTGGGTTTTCTAAGCACAGCCTTAGGCAGTCCCTGTAAGCCAGGCACTGTCATTGGGCAGTCCCTGTAAGCCATGCACTGTCATTGGGCAGTCCCTGTAAGCCAGGCACTGTCATTGGGCAGTCCCTGTAAGCCATGCACTGTCATTGGGCAGTCCCTGTAAGCCATGCAGTCATTGGGCAGTCCCTGTAAGCCATGCACTGTCATTGGGCAGTCCCTGTAAGCCTTGCACTGTCATTGGACAGTCCCTGTAAGCCAGGCACTGTCAGGTCAGCATTGCTCCTGCCATTCTGTCCTGTCTCCTTCTACCCACACAACTAGTTATAGAATATACTAAAGCACAAAGAAAAAAGTAATCTTTATGAATTTTAAACTAAAATGAGCTAATTGCCTCAACACAAAGCTGGTAGAATATGTTACCTTGGGGACCATCAGGAAAATGGGTCCCAGATTTGAGTCAAGTACAAGATGTGGCAGCCATGCTTGTGATGGAGCCTGGAGTGTTTCTCAGTGAAATCCCTGGGGTGAGACAATGCATGCTTTCTTCCCAGCAGCTTCCAAATGATCAGCAAACCTTGCAGACACCCGGATTCTGTACTGGCTGAATAATGAGGACATGTTATATGAAAAGGAAAATGTCCATACTTGGCATGCCTGATTTCCACGATAATTCTAAAAGAATACATCAAAAGAACCCATGCTCATTATTGAGGATGATACAAGGAAAAATTAGAGTGTAGGGTTTTTTTTTCAGGCCTTTCAACTAAATAAGATCATTCTTTTTACTAATAATAGATCTGCTTGAAGTTAAGTGTTGCAAGCAGTTAGTAAGGTGATCTGTATTCATCCTGCCTTCTTGTAATGTTCCTTGATGTGGCCCTCTTACCTCTGTGTGGACAGGACTCGTGCCTGCCTTCCAGCTAACAGGACAGGATCCGTGCAGCTACATGCATGCAACTGTGTAGTAACTGCGTTCCTTAGGCCTTGTTTCCATCTCTTTCTCCTTTGCTGGCGTTGAGGCATGCATACAAAGCAACCTCCAGCTGATAGCCAACACAAAACCGAAGCTTCCGGTGGTCCTTCTTCCGCAAACTGGATTCTGCTTGCATCCTTAGCCTAGAAGCAGACCCTTCAGCTGGGTTGCTGATAAGAGCTCAGCTTCTTAGTTGCATTTGCATTTGAGCAGAAAACCCCACAAGCATCACCAGAATTCCTGACCCACAGGGACTGGAAGATAAGAACTGTGTGTTCTTATGCTTCTAAGTTTGGATAATGTTGTTAAGTAACAGCAGATGCTAATACAAGGACTTAATTTTCCTCTACCCATACCAGGGCTTGCCGTAAAGGAGAAAGGTAAATCATCTATGCCATAGGTATTCAAAAAACTGCTAATCATTTTGTGCTGCCTTATATATAGTTAGTGTAGATACTGTTTATATATTAAGTTCCTTTACACTCCCTTTGAAAAACACAGGGCTGTTGAGGTGACAAAGATGATTAAAGAATTTTTCTGACTTCAATCTCAGGAACCCTCGTGAAAGGAGAAGGAGAGGACCCTCCACAAAGTGTCCTCTGACCTCCTCACACTTGTAAAGCATGTGTGTTCTGCATGCATGCATAACACACACACACATGTGTATATATGCACACACATACTTGGACACACAAAGATAAAATTTAAAAGCAAGCACAAAATATACGCCATGAATATTTTGAAAAGAGTAGAGTAGTGGTCATGTCACAAAAGTTCTCTGATAAATTAGTGACAAACAGAAAGTTGTTATCCTAAGAGAGCAGTTTTCTAATGAACTGGGTGTTCTTTTTAAGTGTAAACCTTATTTCACTGGTTGTTTGTGTGTTGATATGTGTGGGTCTGCAAGCATGTGATTGTCAGAGAATGACTCTAGGGGATCAATTCTCTCCTTCCACCTTCATGTGTCTTTCAGGGAGAGGCCTACAGGGTAAGCACCCTTTCACATGGGGCCATCTTGCTGGCATAAACTGTGTATTTTAAAAATGAATCCCATAAACATGATACCTGATTTTTAGCTCTACTCATCTCTGTCAGCCTTGTTCGATTGGTCTCCTATATGGGGAAAAAAGCGAAAATACTCTTATTTCACTCCTTGGCAAAGCAGGATAGTTTGAAATGGAAATGTTGTGAGATTTGCTGAGTTTATGAGACTGATGAAGAGATGTGGACAAACTGCTCAACTCTAAAGGTAGATTTAGGCTAGTAAGACATCGCAGATGAAAATCAAGCAAGGATGGTAATGATACAGACACATCGAAAGAATCAGACTTCAGCACCGAGTGATTAAAGCAGGCCTTGGGGAAATCAAAAAAGCTCTTGGAAACTGCCACACAAATGTTTTAGACTGGGCCATTCAAGTCAAGAATGAACAAAGGAGGTTAAAGTGTGCACTTTTTGTATGCATCTCCCAAAATTAAAAGTAATGCCCTTTCTTCTAAAGAATAAAAGTCAGTGGTTCTGTCTCCTTGTTCACTTTTCTCCAAACTGTTTCTATACTCTGTATGGCCTACAACTTCTGTTATAAGGGGATTTTTCTGTGCTTCCCAAAGAGACTAAACATCGTGATCTAAGCCTAAACAATGTGTTGCTCATCTCTGGCTATGCTGAAGGAGAAAGGTGGCAACCACCCTGCCTCTAAGGCAGAGGACCATCAACTTGGTAGAGAGGGAGCTGTGTGGGCCCCGTGACCTGTGTGGCTGAAGTCCCATGAAATCCTCTGACCTGTGTCTATTCACAGACAGCCCCGGAAAGCCCACTGGTCTTCAGTATCTGTGAAGCACCATTCAAAGAATGACCGACCGAATGCTGCAGCCCTGGCAGAGCTGCCTTACCTAGATCTAAGCTGCAGCAACAGCTGTTTGCCTGTGTTCATATTTCCCTCTCTCTGGCCAGGCTCACCTCCAAACCTGAAGCCTGCCCTCAAGCACTGTGCGCATTTGTGTGGGATGTGTGGTGGTGGTGATGGATCATTGCTATTAGGTCTGAATTTCTTGTTGGATTAAAACGCCTTATTCTAAATCTCTTGGGTTTAGGGACCTTTCTTTACCCACTTTTTTTTTTTCAAATCCCAGCCTGCTCAAGGCACCTTGTCATGGTTACATTTTATCATTCCTAATTCTACTAACATTTGAAACCGAATGAGCTTGTTCAAATTGTGGAACATTATGTCCTTAAGACAGTTGATGCATGTTTCTGTGTGCAGTCCTGGGAAGGACAGGGCCATTAGCAAAGTGAACACTGGTGGCACCGGGGATCATCAAACCCTATTTGTGACAGCATGAAGGTGGCATTAGATGCTCTGTCTTGCATATGATGTAGTATATAAGAATTTTAGTTCAAGTATGGCAGAAAGAGCATGCATTGTATGTGTGGGTGTCTGGGATGAGGAAGGGAAGGAGGGTCGTAAGTATTACAGGTAATGTTTATGTAAATACTACATTTCCAATATTGCTTTTATTAAATTTCTCTAATTTAAAAAATTAATAAAGGTAGTAAATCATTTACATTGTATGTATATGGGACATCTTAGGCACTGGAGTATAAATACACTAAAAACCGAGGAGGAGAAAACAATCATTAATGGAGGTATCATTTTCTTAAAACTAATACTTTGGCAAGAGAAGATTTAAATGATCATTGATCGATCTGTTTTGTAGTGACAATGTTAATGTACAAAGCACTTGGCTTGATATTTTGGGGGTAAATAGCCTCATAGCAATCAAGAGATTTCCAAATTCAAGGAATTTTAATTTCCCAAAACAAATACAAAGGCAGCAACTTGAGAACCATTATCAGCTTGTACCAATGAACACATAATTATAAAAAAGAAAAGAAAAGAAAACCGTTTCCAATACTCTTAATACTCTAGGCAATCTCGATATCATTTAGTTTAGTCAAAGACATACAGCACTATAGCTCTTCCAACACATAAGGCCATGATATGAGCAGATAAGTCTTCAAGTTGGATGAGGTGAGCAAGGCTCTGCAGCTCGCAGGCTTTGCTGGCAGGAGTTTCAGGTCTTCTTCAGCGAGAGACCAAGCTCTGCATGACTGGCTTTGGCTTTCTAGACGGAATAAGTTGGTCTTTGCACCCTTTGACAGATGTGCTGAGAAAGTATACAGTTTTATTGACCTTGAAACACGAGGTGAAAATAAAAACTCACAAGAACATGGCTACTTTCCATTAGCTAGTCCACTTCTGTGCGAGTCATGGTATGGCCTCCGGGCTTTGTAGACCACATTTAGCTTTTTTGTGTCTCCCTAATCTATCTACAGAATCAAATTGTGTGGCATTTTCTGAATTTCACGTAAAATAAACCAAAATGAGACACATAAATTGGGTTACTATATTCAGACATACACTTGTGGTGACATGTCACTTGCCTCTCTCCCTCTCATCTATTTTGCTCCAAAGTAAGAGATGATCACTATCAGGTGTGTGGAATGAAGTGATTGGCCAAGGGTCTGGTGTTCAAGGCTCCTAAATCACGACCTGATTACATCAGCTCCACTGTTCTATCGGTGGATTAAAGCAACCCAGGTGCTCTCATCGTGGTGATGGAGTTCTAAATCTCACAGTCAACCCTGCACCTTCCCAGTAAGTCATTTCCTTCTGCCGGACAAGGGAGCAAGAAAGTTACTGATGACCACAGTGGCTCATTCATTTTCCAAAGCCAGAAGAATGAGAAAGTGTGCACCAGAGAGTGTTCCCAAAACAAAACAAAACAAAAATTCTCAGTCTATTTTATTTCCTTTTATAGGGTCTGTAGTTTTTCTGTCCCTGCTAGAGAAAGATTAGGCTGAATCTGTTTTCTTTAATGTGGTTTATAGTTTAGGTCAGATGTAGAATAACAGCAGACTTTTCCACAAAGTTTGCATATTCTTTTGCATCCATAAACGCACATCCTCCTTCAATGTCAGCATCTTTCAGAGAATTGAGGCATCTGCTAGGACTGATGGGGCTACAGTGACATACCCTCTCACCAGAAGTTCAGTTTGTTTACGTGAGAGTTCATTCTTACTGTTGCTGTTTTCTCTAAACTTTGCTAAATATGTTGTGTCAAGTGCCAGTTATTATGGTAATATTCACAATCCTACCACCTTCCTAAAAATATAACAAAAATTCCTGTGCCACCACCCTCTTTTCTCCCTTCTTGCCAACCTCTGGCAATGCCTAATCCTCTTACTGTCTGTGGAATAAATGCTATGCAGTGGGAATCAGGCAGCATGTTGCCTTTTCAGAGTGATTTCCATGACTTAGCACAGGCATTTTGGTCTTACGACTCACAATGATTGGTTTCTTCAAGTGTGGACTGCAATTCCATCTATCAAGATGTACCACAAGTTATCCTCCTCTCCACCAATGGGCATCTTGGTTGCTTACAAGTTTTTCTGAATATGCATGAAGCTGATATAAGCGGCCAGCTGTGCAGGTTCTTTTGGTGGATGTAGGTTTTCAACTTCTTTGAGCATGTCCAAGGAGTATGACTGTGAGATCAAATAGTAAAGATATGTTTAGTTCTGTAAGAAATTTGAAGCATCGTCCTAACTTGTACCCTTTTCTCTTTAACCAGTGACAAGGGAGAGCCCCATCACTGCACCTTCTCAATGGTGCCTGATATTGCCGGCTGTTTGGAAGGCACTCCTGGTGTCTTGTTACATTGTCCTGAATTCCTGTCATGCCGAGCATCTTTGCATGTATGTGTTTGTTGTCTCTAGATTCTTCCTTGCTGATTTATATATTCAGGCGTTTTACATCTATCTTAAACATCAAGTTGCACATTTTCTAACTCTTGACTACTTCAAGCTCTTTTGCATATTTTATATAATAGCCTGTGATTGTGCTTTGCATGTCTTCATCCTGTGCGTGGATTCTTTTCACAGCATACAGCATATTTTCAGTGAAGTTCAGATTATCAGTTTTGTTTTCATGATCTGTTCCTCACATGTTGTATATAAATGTCATCATCATGAAGTCATCTAGATTTTCTTATGCCATCTTTGCTTTATAGCTTTGCACTTTTCCTTTGCATTTTGCATTTATGTATATGATCTATTTCAAGTTAATGTTTTTCAAAGGTATAAAGTCTTTATCTAGCTTTAGATTCCTTCTTGGGGGTGTTGTCTGTGTGTATCATGTGTATCGTGGGTTTCTATTTTATGCCCATATGTATGTTCGGACATGAATAATTACACATGCACACATGAGCCTGGGAAATAGACGGGTGTCCTGATTTATCACTCACCACCTTATTTCCTTGATAACAGCGTGTCTTGTGCAACCGCAAGCCAGTCAGCCACAGAGATCCTTCTGTCTCCCTCCTCCACAAGGCTGGGGTTACAGACTTACATGCGAACTCACTCAACTTTTCACATGGATTCTGAGGCTTTCAACTCAGGGTTTGGTCTAACTTGTTTCTCAAACTGTCGGGTAAAATTCTGTTTTTCTGAGAAAAGAAATCTTTATGAAATATTCTTTTCCACTATTGCTTTAACTGCACATGATTTTGAAGGTTTCCCAGACTTCACTGGTTAATATATCATAAACCTTCCCGTTTTCTACTATGACACAGAAAGATTGACAGCCCTGATTGTGGAATTAAACAGTAACAATAATGTTTAATAGGCAAAACTGGTTGACCAGGTCTTTTTGTTTGTTTTTGCTTTGTTTTGAGACAGGGTTTCTCTGTGAATAGCTCTGGCTGTCCTGGAACTCACTCTGTAGTCCAGACCAGACTTGAACCCACAGAGATCCTCCAGTCTCTGCCTCTCAAGAGCTGGGATTAAAGGCATGTACCACCACTGCTTGACTGAGGTTGCTTTTTTTTCTTAAATATTTCTAGGATCTTATAAGATATTCGAGTCTTTATTGACAATCTTTCAGAAATTTTTATGGGTATAAGATTAAAACAAGGCTATTATCTACAATATGTAAAAAGTTTGTCTATTATAGATGATTCGCTATTAACCTGTATTTCTTAATTATACATTACATTTTTAAATGAGCTGCACAAACACATAATAATCAAGAACAGAAATATACATATAACAAAATTGATCTTTAGTTTGTATCAATAAACCAAGATCTATACCAATGCAAATCTCTAGCATATCCTTCTTTAAATGTAAACAATCATTTAGAGAATTTGGGCTTAGTTCTCTCCAAACTGCTTCCTGCTTTTTGTTGGGTGAAGTAATTTTTTGAGGGGTGTTCAAGGCAACCTTTCAGGGGGTCTTAGTCCATCAAACCACATTAGTCTGGAAGTAATCCACAGGTTCTCATCTTCTGTGGAAACAAAAGAAGAACTTTTCCAAAGCAACATATCCTTAGATTCAAATTTTGAAATGCAGATACCTTTAAAACATATATGTTGGTTTAGCTTAGCAGCCTATACAATGAAATGTCTCCCTGTACTTAGCTCCTTCGCAGTCAAAAAATTTGAAGAAAACACAATAATATACATAATCCAGACTCTCTATTCTTAGTCCATCTTTACGTGGTTTATTTATTTTTACTCTATTACTTTTTAATATTTATTTTATTATCATTACTCCTAATCTATGACTGTCTGTACTCTGTCTCTTTAAAGACTTTGTTTTATTTTTTAACAATATATTTTTTTATATCTCTCTATATTATTTTTCTTTTTTCTCCTAAGCCTACATACATTTATCCAACACTGTGACCCATTTAGAGGTCTTTTATGTCTGAATTTGCCTTTATTGCATATCTGTAATTATCTTTTGACCAGGAACACATTTTTTTAATGCTAAGTGGGCATGGCTAAGGCCAACTCCACGGTCCTGCCTGTTCCTCCACACAGTCCAACCAACATATCAGAGACATGTTTGCTGCTTCTGAGAGCCATGCACATTGCCCCATTTTTAGGCACATGGAGGTTCTGTGTCGTCATTAATCAAGTTGTAGCTCTCTGCTCACAAAATCCCATTTAAATGCTCCATAGCCGGACCTTGTCATAGTTCATACTGGAAAGTGTGGCCCAGGAAGCCAACATTTCAAAACAGTGCAGCTCTTTTACTGCTACCACTGAATCAGGAAAACCACTCTTAAAGGAGCCGCAGCTTGCCGCCAGCAAACAAAGCACATTAGGAAAAAAAATGCAGCTAAGCTTTGGTTTTTTTTTTTTGGTTTTTTGTTTTTGTTTTGGTTTTGGTTTTGGTTTTTCAAGACAGGGTTTCTCTGTGGCTTTGGAGCCTGTCCTGGATCTGGCTCTGTAGACCAGGCTGGTCTCAAACTCACAAAGATCCGCCTGCCTCTGCCTCCCGAGTGCTGGGATTAAAGGCATGTGCCACCACCGCCCAGCTAAGCTTTGTCTTTTAATATCTAGAATTTCTTTCCAAGCCCTCTCAGGTTTTATGTGGATGTAGTCAACCATGTTGGAGTGCCAATTTGTTGTATGGAGGGCTGCTTGGCCGCTTGTTCATTTCCCGGTCTCCCAGACTCCCAAAATAACCACACAGAAACTGTACTAATTAAATTACTGCTTGGCCCATTAGCTATAGAATCTTACTGGCTAACTCTTACATCTTAATTTAACCCATTTCTAGTAGTCTGTGTATCACCACAAGGCTGCAGTGTACCAGGTAAAGTTCCGGCATCTGTCTCTGGCAGAGCTACAGGACTTCTCTCTGACTCCGCCTACTTTCTCCCAGCATTCAGTTTAGCTTTCCCTACCTAGCTCTGCTCTACCCTATAAGAGGCCCAAAACAGCTTCTTTATTAACCGATGACATTCACAGCATACAGAGGGGAATCCCACATCAATTATTCTTCCAATTTTTCAAGCCCAGAACCAATAGGCAACCCTTTTTTTCTTTCTGACTAGAGCCCTTTTTCTACTTTTGTCCATTTTCCCACCATTATTAAAAATGACTTATTGTATTCAATGCAAAGCAGTTCTTGACACTTCTTTCCTTAAAACACCAGAGAGTATTCTGCGGTCCTCTCGCTAAAATAGAACATTGTCCCCAGTCTGTAGACTTCAGGTTGAGGCAATCCTGTCACTGTAACTTCTTACATTACACTGCAGTGATTTTCTTCCTGTCCCTGGCCCAGTGCCAGGCTCTTGGTTTTTTTTGTGTCTTCCTATTGGGTGTGCTGCTTATTCTTTTGTGTGACTGTTTTTGTCTTGTTTACCTTCTGCTGAAATTCTCCCTCCTCTTGGAAAGCCTTCCCAGGTGTCCCACTGTCAGGTCCTGTCATCATCTCCTGTGGACCGCTTCTAGAACCAAAGGTTGTACTTCCCAATATGTTATGTGCCCCCTTGATCAGGTGTGTGACACCCAAGGGCAGGGAGCTCATTCTTCATTGCTGGGGCATTGCCTGGCATCCCTGACAAATGGTGAACACTTGTCCAGTGAATGAATCTGGTTGAGCATGAGCCAAACACACATTGTTCATGGCTCACGGAAGCATACTATTTAGTTTCTACAGGGGTCTTCCTAAAACGTGTGTCAAACACCAAAATGAGCTAGCAGTGCTGTAAAATAGGACACATTGTAACGGTTGGTGAGAGCATGTGTGGATTAAAGATCTAACATGTCAGAGGCACTAAACATACTTTATAGAGTGAATAAGTGAGCCCTTAAAGCCGTAGACATTCCGAAAGCCCCATTTCAGTTAATGGATTTAAACCCTTAACTTGTAAATGCAGCTACCATCAAGAAGGATGGTTTAGTTTTCTCACCATCTCCAGTTGCACACCCACTGTGTAAGAAATGTTGATTTGCAATGCATGTGAGGGACAATTAAGCGGATGAACAAGGAAGCAGGCAAACAGATGAGGCAGCTAATGTTCAATAGCGAACTGAGAGGAGAAGCAGGAGCCCGGTCGTTTGAGATAGAGAACTTCTGACAAGGCTGAAAGGTAGAGATCTGATAGCTAACAAAGCAAGTGTTGCTATCAACAGGACTAGGTTAGGGATTTGAGAACTGGTTACAAGAGAAAAAGACCAAACACCTAGAAGAAACTAGAAAATATAATTGAGGCTAGTCTTTACAACCCCTAAAACCCATCAGACTACAGGAAAAAATTTTAAGTTATCATGAAATGTTTCTGTAGCCAAATAAATCAATTACAAAATATTTTTTTGAAATTTAATACTTTGATAAAACAGCCACCCCCAAAACAAATAAATAAATAAATTGTACTATTTCAAGGTAGATTTTTTTTTCCTGCTCTCTAAGTGATTTAGAAAGACAAGTTGTGGAGAGGAAGGGAGGGGGAGGAAAGAGGAATATGAGACCCAGAAAGGGGGACAGAGAATGTGTGTGGATTTCTAGGAATTAGAAGATAGTAGACAATACAATTTTTAAAAGTACTGTATGCGGCTTAACTGCCCCTGGTGAAGTTTCACAAGTACCTTAGACTCCATAGCCAACAGTATGTTTTTCATCACTTGAAAGCATCTTGTACGAATGTAATACTATCTTGTAGCTGCAGGAGACGTTCTACTCTAAATTTTCTCCTAATACATTTTATACCTTCAATGGGAAAAAAAAATCTGTGAATTTCCACATGTAGAATCTTTTTAAAGCTCTTACCATGTTAAGATAGTACGTTAAGCAAGGCAAATTTAAAAATTATTTTTAAACAATTATTTTCACTCTCATGCTTATTCCACATCTAGGCAGTCAACGGAAATATTAGTTAATTCTACAAAGTGAAGGATGAAAGAAAATGATGCTTAAAAACTGAGAGAATAGCGTCAAAGTTATGTGAGACCTTTGAAGCCTAAAACATTCAGAGACTCAGAATAACTGTCTGACATTTCACTTTGCAAGAAGTCTAAACAGCCATAGTAAATCCACAAATGCAGACATACCACAGTTAAATTTCATTTCACGCTCAGTAAGCAAACACGCTCAGACACTAAGCACTGTCCCGCACTGTCTTTTTAGCTAAAATCTTGTTGGCAGTGGAGGGTTGACCTCACAGATGGATGAATTAGCGTGGTTCATCCACTTCAATTTACAGACCAGAAAATTTGCTTCACATTACTGTTTAGGTACCAACTCTGCATTATTTAATAAACAACCCCAACAATCAGTGATTGGATGGGATCAGATTAGCTCTTTGTTTGGGAATGACTCGGAAAAACCTTTTGAAAAGAAATGTTCTTTTCTTTTTTGTTTGCTTGTTCATCTTTCCCCCATGTGTTGGCTTGTCATAGTACTGAACGGGATATAGTATGACTAGGGTTTGCCAGCATGTTAGAGACAGTAGCCCAAGGTGCAAACAGTACTGCAGTACTGAAGTTAGGTTTAAAAAAAAAATTACAAAACAGAAATTTGTTCTGTGTTCAGCTCAGCTCTCACATCTCCATAGATAAATATGTTTGTAAGACAAAATTTGTTCCTAATTATTTCAGTTCGTGAGTCTAACATGGGTATAGAGGAACAACGTCATATGTTCGTGAGTCTAACATGGGTATAGAGGAACAATGTCATATTTTCGTGAGTCTAACATGGGTATAGAGGAACAATGTCATACGTTTGTGGGTCTAACATGGGTATAGAGGAACAATGTCATACGTTCGTGAGTCTAACATAGGTACAGAGGAACAATGTCATACGTTCATGAGTCTAACATGGGTATAGAGGAACAATGTCATATGTTCGTGAGTCTAACATGGGTATAGAGGAACAATGTCATACGTTCGTGAGTCTAACATGGGTATA
>JAQHUG010000315.1:580860-617526 GCA_028555095.1 Dicrostonyx torquatus
AGGAACAACGTCATACGTTCGTGAGTCTAACATGGGTATAGAGGAACAACATCATACGTTCGTGAGTCTAACATGGGTATAGAGGAACAACGTCAGACTCTTTGCAGCTTTGATACAGAGACCATACAATCATTTATTCTGGTGTTCATTTTGTTACCATTTTATTTACTATTTGATGCATGGAGTGGTTTTTGATCACATCTTAAGTTAAAAATAATACTATAAGTGATTGCAAAGATATAACTTCATCTTCTGTTGTAGTCAGACCCTTAAATGCACTTATTCAATATTGCTAAAGATATTTAAATAGACATTATTAAAGTGTTTTATGTTAAGATTATGTATGCATGAGACACATAATCTATGGATTTCATTTAGCAAAGAGCATGAGGTAAGTCACTTCCACTATAAAGCTTGTTACAGTGGTGAGAATGCAATGCCATCACTCCTGAAGCTGGAGTACTTCCTCCCTCCCGCTCTGCCATCTCCAGTGTGGCACAGTGTCTTCCTGGGGTCCCAGGACTGGAGTACTTCCTCCCTCCGCTCTGCCATCTCCAGTGTGGCACAGTGTCTTTCCTGGGATCTTGGGAGGACTGGAGTACTTCCTCCCTCCGCTCTGCCATCTCCAGTGTGGCACAGTGTCTTTCCTAGGGTCTTGGGAGGACTGGAGTACTTCTTCCCTCTCGCTCTGCAATCTCCAGGGTGGCACAGTGTGTTTCCTGGGGTCTCGGCAAGGCTGTTGTAGTTCTCGACCTTACATGCAGACACCTCAGCATCTCAAAGGCTAGATTTTTTAGCATGCTAAATATTTTTCAGATAGACTGTGTGTTCCATAATACCTCTCAGAAGATACTATAACCATCATTTAATGTAAATGTGCAAGGAAGGGTATCCTTTAATAAGCAATCTGGGAGATTTTGTAGGTTAAAGACTTAATCTTAATAGCTGGCCTACTCTTTTAATAGCAGCATATAGGGGACCTAATTCAAAAGAATATAGAAACCATACAAGTGCTTTATAGCCAATTGCCTACTTCCCAGGAGGAAAGTAATGAGCACTTCTGTGTTTGTGTGTGTGTGTGTGTGTGTGTGTGTGTGCCTGCGTATATTAATATGTATTAGCTATCCTTGGTTGAAGTACATTTTGTTGAATAATTCAAGCTATTTTGTTTTCTCATGAGAACACATTTTTTTGTCTTAGGAATTTAATACTAAACTTTCATGACCCTTTACTCTACTAAAGCCCACTTGTTACAATAGATAGTTTTCTCTGCTGGAGAGAAGGGGGCTGCCATTGCTTTACAAGTAGTTAGTGTTTGGGAACTAGCTACTCAAATAGATGTCTACCATGGTCCACGGGCACAAATGCCTGCAGGGCCCAGAGGTGACTGAGTGAGAGGTTTGAGTCTGGGAGAGGGGCTATAGCTAAGTGAGAAGCAGAGACGTATTGGTGGATGTCAGTCTCTCTCAGCTCTTCTCTATAGTTACTATATGGAACTGGGTCCAGAGCTACTAGGTCTTCCCATACTTTAAGGAAAAAAACTGAATATCTGGTTAATTTGTGTAATCATCTGACTTTCATATGTTTACCTAGTTTTATATAAAACAAATGCCAAACACTCAGCTAAGCCAAACATGACTGGGAGGTAATTGTCCCAACAGCTGCTGTTAGCGGCAGTCATCAGGGAGGACCACTGGCTAGAGTGACAAGAACTGTGTCGTCTTCTTGGTGCTGCAGGGTGGGTCTGTAACACCTTCTTCTGCATAGATGTAATGCCTTGCTGAGAAGAACACAGCCACGTTTCACTAACGTGACAGTTGTCCAGGACTACTATAAGCGTCAGCCTTGGTCTTCGAGTGCTAAACAGGAAAACTTTGAGGTAGAGCCTGAAATGCATCTAGAACTCTAAATCCACTAAAGCAGTGACAGGATTCTGCTCTCCTCCCACACCTGATGGGACACCCTTGTCCTGTCTTTTGGATTTAGACACTTACTTGTGAGTTTTTGCTCCTTCATGTCATGCCCACTGGTGTATAGCAACATTCATTCATTATCTCTGACTTCAGATTTTCTCTAAATATCAGATTCCTGTTTCCCTGCTTTAATAAGACTGATATACTGTCTGCCATAACCCTCCAAATAGAAACTCCAAACTCCTCCCTAGTATCACCATCTCATGTTGCATTTTAGAAATTGTATTATTATAACCAAGTCCTGAGATCTTTACTTCCCAACTAAAATTCCCCAAAAGAGAGAGGGGTGGAGGAATCTGACCTGTCAAGTCTCAGCAGCATGACTGCCTAAACATGAGCTCAACAGGGGCAACGATCAGCATTGCAAAGTGGATGAGGGAAACCCTACACAAGAACTAGCGGTAACCAAGGATTGCTGAGAGTATGAGAAATAACCTTATCCAGGGAAGAGCACACCAGCTGATTCTCTAAGACAAATGGCTGAGTACAAAGGTTGTTGGAGAAATGGGTCCCCAGTTAAGAGCACATACTTTTTGTGGAAAGAATCTGAGCTTTGTTCCCTGAACTATATCAGATAATTCAGAACTGCCTGTAACTGCAACTTCAGAGAACAAAACATCCTCCTCAAGGATATGTGCATATGTGCATGCACACATGCACACACATACACACAGAGAGAGAGAGAGACAGACAGACAGATATAATTACGTGAAGTGAATATTTTGGAAAAAAATAGCAAATAATAAAATCACGAGTATGTGCAATCTCTACTTCTGAAAACAACAGGCATATATATATATATATATATATATGCACACAGGTTATGGAAAGTTTCACTTGTCTGTGTAGCTTCTTCTGTAAAGATGGCTGTTTACTAC
This sequence comes from Dicrostonyx torquatus, assembly GCA_028555095.1. Lineage (NCBI taxonomy): Eukaryota > Metazoa > Chordata > Mammalia > Rodentia > Cricetidae > Dicrostonyx > Dicrostonyx torquatus. The sequence continues at coordinate 583,712 of JAQHUG010000315.1, forward strand.
TCTGAGAAACTTAGCCTTAGAAAATACTGGAGGGGAATATCTGTGAACTGTAGCAGATAGTTTTAAGTTGCTTTTTGTAAAGGTATCTTTAGTGGTGAAGATCTCTGTCACTTCTGGTGAAAGAGCTTGTCCTTCTGGCCTGAAAGGGAACTTTTTGTAAAGGTATCTTCAGTGATGAAGGTCTCTGTCTCTTCTGGTGAGAGTGTTGGTCCTTCTGGACTGTGATGGAAGTTTTAACTGCAAATCGACAGCATGCGCTCCAGCTGCTGGGTAATCGCAGTTCCCATAGATAAACTGTGTACGGGTATTGTTATTGGGAAACACATGCACTTACCAAATTAGACCATGAGGAAATTTGCTTGGTTCAATTAAGCAAAATCAAATCAGTATCCAAATCTTCAAACTCTGTATCTCAGGGTTCTATTGCTTTGATGGAACACCATGACCAAAAAGCAAGCTGTGGAGGAAAGGGTTTATTTTACACTTCCACAGTACTGTTCATCATTGATGGAAGTCAGGGCAGGACCTCAAACAGGGCAGGGACCTGGGGGGCAGGAGCTGATGCAGAAGACACGCTTCCTGGCTTGCTCCCCATGGCTTATTCAGCCTGCTTTCTTATAGTACCCAGGACCACCAGCCCAGGGATGGCCCACAAGGGTTAAGAAAGCGCCTGCACACTTGCCTACAGCCTGATCTGATGGAGGCTTTTCCCCATTGAGCTTCCCTCAGATGACTTTAGTTTGTGTCAAGTTGACATAAAACTATCCAGCACACTGTTTCAAGAACAATCACATATAAAAGACTTGGTTTTTTTATGCAAGTAGCTTTTGAGAAGGCAAGATAATCTCTAGATTAGTACCAAATTGTGTTCTATTCGCTGTCCCTACAGTGTTGAGTTGATAAACTGGGACCATGGAAATGGTTTGAACCTTCTTTTCTTTTCCATGGAGGGCTCCACGCCCTTGTGTGCATGCTCTTTGGCTGATTGAAGAGGCCATGTGCTGTTACTACCACTCATTTACTGTTTGTTATTCAAAGTCTAGACTCCAGATCGTCAAGATTCTGCTTAATTATTTTTAATTGTTCTGGTTTGTTTGGTTGAGGAAGGCAGAATATTAACGAAAGGTCTCAGGACCTAAGGACAGTGAGTTTTGTTGGTGTTTAAAGATGCTCATGATGCATTTTGTAGCATCTTTTTGTCAGCTTCATTAAGTTTGTATTTCTTGCCACAAGCCCTCTCCAGCACACAAAATGAGAAACCTCTGAGCACAGGGGATTTCACGAAACTGTTTAATGTAACTCCACACACTTCAGAGCTGAAATGTTCTTCATTAGTAAATATTTGACTTCCTCAATAAAATTGTCCCTACTTTATCATGAGCAGTCTATAGCTGAAAACAGAGATCTGCCTCGGTGTAGGAAAGAGACAGGTTACCCGTGCGCCAAACAACAGGTATTGTGAGCACAGCCAGCCCCCCGGGACGCCTGTGCAGACTTGTTAGGATATTGTTATTGAACAACCATCATTCAGTCAGACACATTTCTCTAAATTACATTTCTGGAAACAAGGGGCTGTAGAATATCATTATTTTGCTAGGTAATATGCTGACATGCATGATGAATTACCCTGTGAGTTGACGCTTGAGGAGCTGAGAAGTGGTTTAGAAATCCCCATCCGTGTAGAGAACCATGAAGACAGAGCCTGGAGTGGGGATGATTGCATGGGATTCCTGCTTACTCAGTTAACCTCTAGCGGACTTCTGCCCTTTGACCTTAAGTATTTTTGGTAGCCAGAGGTTTTGGTTTTGGTCACTGTTGTTTTTTAAGCTGTTTGTGCTTCTTAAAGATTAGCATAAACAAGATATGGACACATTTAAAAACGTTCTTCTTTTAAGAATTCAGTCTCGCTTGTCCTTTAGTCTGCTGCTTTTATTGTTAAACAGCGGGACAGCTCAGCCTGAGTCCTACTTGAGTTCCATGCACTCAAAGTCGGATATTTGTGTCCCAGTCTCTGAAAACCATGCAGTTTGCTTTCTTTCCTGATTGTGGAGCGCTGTTACAAAGCCTGTGAGAAGCCTCTCTGAGAAGTGCATTCTAATATTTAGATCAAACAGCGATTGGAATACATTAATGCCCGGTGGGGTAAATGTGTCCTTTGAAAGCAGCTGCTGAGCCTTCCCCCTGCTGCTCCAATTAACACGTACAGCACACTCAGTCAGCAAGAGGGCTGTGCACACGGATGAAACCACTTCTCAGCTCCTCGAGTGGCCTGCCAAGAGCGCAAAGAGTTAACCAGCCTCTCTTTTCCCAAACTGCAGCTTTCTAGGAAGTTTTCACGTGCCTGCTGAGCTTTGAGCAAAGGAATGTTAATACAAGTGGGAAGAATTGGCTGAGGGGGGAAAGCCAAGCCTTCCCTAGCTTTGGTTCAGTCCAGTGACTAGCGAGCTTCCCCACCCGCCCTGGTGATGGAGGTGTTGGGTAGTGACATTTTAGTGCTGAGATACCTTTTGCTTCAGCTGAAAATCCTGAACTTTTGTTTGTTGTGAAAACAAGTTGAAGTCCACAGCTTCGCTGTTTGTTTTCTCTTTAATTATTATCTTACTTTTATTATCATCTTACTTTCCTTCTCTGCCCCACCCATCCTTTCAAGAAAAAAAAAAAAGCAGATCTGAGGGTTTCTTGGGCTAAATGAGGTCTCATCGAGGTACTCCCATATCGCGGCTATGTTTTCCCCTTCTGCAGCTCAGCTCTCAGCCCTGATGGGCACGAGGAGCAAGGCTGGAGGGTAATGTGTCCAGGTCCCCGGGCTTCCTGAGGGTCATTCATGCTCCACCGACTTGCAGAGCGGCTGAGCTGTCCGCTCTGCTGCTGGCTGCGCAGCGCCTCCCTGGGAGCCAGGCATGGACCGCTTCCTGGGATTCGTCAAACAGATTCGGAGATCTAGGAGAAGAAAGGGGAAAAAGTACCGTCCGGAAGAGGATTACCAAGAGGGCTATGAGGATGTCTATTACTACGCTTCTGAGCATTTTCGAAGTAAGCGCTTCCCTCCACCCTGATCTCCTGGTCCTCACACGCCAGGGCTAACAATAAACCTCGCATGTTTCTTTACTCTTGGATAAAAGATTTACCAGATGGTGTTGTGTGCTGTGCGAGCTCCACTGTGCTTGACTTGTTGTGAGTATTGCCACTACATCCTGTCTGGACCCTATTGCCAGTCCGGGTCTACACAGACGTTAATATTATAGATGTAATTGATTCTCTTATTTTAAGGAGCTGTTAAAAAATCTGTCTTGTATGTGGCTAGAATATGTTCTGTTGTTATTTTTTCAATAATTTTATGTGTGTGTATTTTTCTTCTTTCAAAGCAGAGAAGGTTGGCTTGTTCGAAAGTAGTTGTCTATATCGGAGTTGATGTTCATGATTAACGCTCACAGTCCCGACTTCTGGACAGTTATCTGTGATGAAACGTTTTGTTTCTACAAGGAAGTTGAAATGTTTTCTCTGATGCATGTTCATAATTTTGTTATTAGGTTAGGGGAACTTGTTTGCTGTCAGCTAGCAGCAGCAATACCTGTAGAATAAAAAAATACCCACATGGAGACATTTGTAAACTGACTTTAAAATAGAGAACCAGAAATTTTCTTGTACCTGTCAGTGCTTTGAGTTCCTGGTGAGGCTTAGACAGGTCCCAATGGATTTAAAATCCAGAAATGCCTCAGGGTGAGGAGAGAAAGCATCTCCTTGCCAAAATCGCTGAGTTTATGTGCCCAAATGAAGGGGAGGGAGATGACAGCTATGTGTGATCTACATTTTAAAATTTAAAATTATTTCTTATCTTCTTGAGCAAGAATCTTTTATGAACTTGTACCTGAAGCCTATTTTTTTTCTTCCGACCCTGTGAAGTATAAACACGAATGTATTCCATTTCTACCCTTTGAGCATTAACTGATAAATAATTTAGATCCCAATTTCTGTGGCAGTGAAAGCCATGGGAATTATTTCCACATGACCAAACCCACTGTGATTGATGAAGGCTGAGGGCTGAAAACTTATGTAGTGGCAATAACACAATAATGCCAATTGTAATTCTTTGATATTTGCCTAAACGGTGTTGCTATTAATGTTTTTACGGAGTGTTCTCTGAGTTTCACAGCTCTTTCCATGCCACTATGATTTTTCGTGAATAATCTATTCTGATGCAGTGATAGTCTATGTTTCCTAAATTTAGCTTCCTTGATATATTCTCAAATTTAACTAGGATTTGTGGCACTCATAAAAAAATATACTGCCAGCTTGCATGAGAAGTAATGCTGAAATGCAGAGAGTGGGTTGGGGGAGCTGAAGAACACCGCTTTCCCTGCTATTCCTTGAAGACATTTCTTGCAGTCAATACACACCGAGTCTAGAGCCTAATTCACACCCTCCATGATTTCTGCTGTGATGAATGTGTCTACAAATTGACTCAAGCAAAATCTCTCAAATGCCTGCATTCTACGTGTTTTGCTGAGTTTTTTTTTAATTTTTAAAATATATTTGTTGGAAAAAAACACATCAGCAGGGCAAAGTGCTTTCCAAGAATAGACGAAAACGTGGGTATGATGAGGGTAATAATCGTTATCATCAAGTTCAGAGAAAAACTCAGAGAAAATCATGCTTTATCAGATTCTTCATGGTGGCTCTAAGGATAAGATGCTAACCAGCCTGAGTGTTTGACTTTCCATGGGAAATAAGATCCAGTGGTGCTTTTCTTTGCTTGCTCGCTTGTTTTTCTGGACGCACCCTTTCTTTATAAATACACAAGGTGAAAACTTGTAGACGTAGCTGGCTGTTGGGTCCCCAACTTCAAAATGCTATGTCTTGAATGGAATGTGTCACAGTGAACTGATGTCTGGCGTTTGGCATTTCATGAAATATTAAATAGCTTGAGATTTTGCAGAAGACCCGTCACATAGTGCAGTGACCTCATGGGACATCTTTGGATTGAGCAGAGAGATTCCACTTGTACTTCACTGCTATAGGAAAATGTGCACAGCAAGCCTGACTCTTAAAGCTTCTCAGATGGGTAATACAGCCAAATTTAATTACAGCCACTGTGTATCTATTTTAATTAGTCTTTGGTATAATTTGGAAGTTTATACCCCGTGTATCTCATCACATGTGCAGAAATTCCATTTATATTAAGGCTGAGAGTGTGGTAGAATTTATTGATGATATTTATGTCTTATTTAATGACACCATTGATTTAAAAAATCATTATTTTTTGTCTCTAGTGTTTTTCTTTCCTTTGGTGAAACTAACCCTGCCATGTAAGTTTTCTATCAGTTCATTTTAAGAAATTGATCATCTGATAATGGAAAGTTGGGTTAATAAGGGCTTCCCAGAAAATACACCCCAGATTCTTCTCTCTCTTTCAACAGCTTTCTAATATTTTATTTTATTCTAAGTAGTGTTTATTCTTTTCTGGGATCTAAATGAGAGGTTTGTCATCTTTTCCTTTATCTTAGATACCCCTCAGCTATCATATTAAATGCCAAAGACAAAATTAAGATGCTACCAGGACCAGCTGCTGTGGTATGAAGATTGTCCCAGAAATGGATGGTTTCTCTACAGCCCTGTCAGAACTGGGTTTTAACAGTAATAGACTGATTGCTTTGTTTTGTTTTATTTTTTAAGAAAACTCTTTGCACATTATTTAGAATCAACATATGCAACTCTGTACAAGAGGCAGAATGAAGTAATTTATAAAAAACTGCCTTTATCACTTATCCATTCTCTCCTCATTCTGGAGTTGGATTTAAACAAACAAGACAGAAGCCTTAGGCAAATCACCACACACTTCTGGGGTTTAGTTCATAAAATGTGGCACAGGGTGTCTTTAAATCTAAGGATTTTTCTAAGTACAAAATTATAATTTTATATTTTAATTTTTATATCAATTCAGGTAAAACAAAAACAAAACAGTGGTAGTCGGGGAGGGAGGCAGGAGCTCCAGCATCTTGCTATGTTGCCCAGTCCTATCTCCAGTAATGGGCTCTCTGCTCCAGCCTCTTGAGGAACCGGTACTAAAGGTAATGCTATCACCATAGTGACTTAGGTAAAGAATTAGACAAAGGGTTCTATCTGCTATTTAAACCAAATAATCTCCTTGACTATCTTAAAGGAACTGTATATATTTTGATTAGGAACTGTCAGAAAGGGTGTTCCTTTTATTTAAAATCATGATTCATCATTGACCATTAAGGAACTTGGGATAGTTTTGATATTCCAGTAGAGGTCTAAATATATTGCTAAATCTTAGAGATCTTTGTTGAATTGCACCTACCAAGGAACACCGCTGTCTCCTGAAATTCTTGCATAGATGATCCATCCAGTGTTTCCTCCTGACAAAAGCCTGAATTGATTACAAAACTATCATAAATCTATACTAGAGCTGGACCCTAAAATGCAGTTTTATTATGCTCATCACCTTTTCCCCCACCAAATATTGGATTATTTTGAGTTTTTAAAGGCTCCTACTAGCCATGCTTATTTTACCAGTCATATAGATTTAAATGTTTAATTCTATTGTTACATGTTTTCTTAATTCACACTAGATAATATTCAAGGTACAAAGCAGATAGGGTGTGTCATCTCCTCATTCTTTTTGGATTGTTCTTACCTGTGATAAAAGTCCTGTCTGGTAACAATCAATTTTGCTGAATTATTGAAAGGGAGGGACCTGCTTATCTCTTATCAACTACAGCCCTGGCACCTTTTGCTGCTGCATTATGGTATTGAAGTAGGCATGGGCTCCTCCATGGTAACGACTCTCCTGGGTTCTTTTCGTACCTCTGCGGAAGCAGAGCTGTGTGTGAAAACAGTACCTGGCAGCATGTAGTGACCATTAGCCTTTCCTCCTGACGTCACTGCAAGTGAACCTGGAGGAGGAGAAGAACACAGCTGTCTTTCCAAGAAAGATCATTTGTATCAACAAATCATTTTTATTTGTTGCTGTTGGCTTCTGCTGAGCTGTAATTCTCAGGTGGGGTGTACATGTGTGTATATTAAAACTTTATAGCTGAGTTATTTTAAAGTGGTATATGCATTTGAAAGTCTCACTCAGGCAACTTAGGCTTCAATTTCATTCAGATCTCATCTTAAGAATATTTAAAATATTACTTTAATTTAATTGAAAAGTATTGTGTATTAGTCTTCTTAGGGCATAAAGCAAGCTTGAGTGAGGGCATTTTTAGGCAGTGATGTGGGTGATTAATTTTCATTTATCTATTATTTGCTTATTTTGTAAATGCACGTAACAATTCCCTCTCTTCACTCAACGACTGTCGTCTATTTACCATTCTCTCTCTTGATAAGTGTGCCAGAAGGATAGATTGAGAGTGTGACATATACTTTGGAAGGATGGTTAGCCCCTACTATAACACGTGCAGAAGCTGAGTAAGTAGTGAGCCTGGTTTCCTTGGGCTTTAGGGGAGAAATGAGGAGAAAAGTGGGGGTGGGGAAGGGAAGGGGCAAGGGAAGCTTAGCCGCCTTTCCATCCCCAGTGCTGACGCACAGCAGCCATTTGTTTCTGTAGAAGAGACAGTGATCATCAAACTGACAGGCCCTGGGTGGAAGATCCTGGGTGATTCAAGCCTTAGCAGTACTTGGTTTGACTCAAGACGTCCCTGGAGGATTTAAAGAAACAACAATTATAAAGAAACAGGCTTGGCTATGTGGAGGCATTTTGCTTGTTTTATTACCGTCCCCTTCATTTTTCTTTTGAAAGAATTGCTTTCCATCTGCAGTGCATTTGTTTGGCTGAAAATTGATTGGCTGGCATATTCCATTTGTTGGGTATTTTATATCACCAGCTTTATTATCCCAAACTGTATTTCTTTCTGCATGAAATAATTTAAAGGAATATTAAACTTGAAGGTACTTTAGAATCTATGTTATTTGACCTGTATATTTCTTTGATTATAAATAACTCAAACACACAGCAAGTTAAATGATTTGTGAAGACCCAACTGACTATGTGATCATCCCGAAACTGGAATGAGAAAGTATTCTGTTCCTGGGTCTCATTCTCCTGTCTGTTGCCCTGTATGTACACTTTGGCTTTTGCTAATACTTATGATCTAAGCTTTATATACATATGAATGGGATACTTTCCATGATAATTTATTTTTAATTCTGAGTCATTTAACTACTAATTTAAAATTATAAGTTAAATCAATATGTTTTCTATATAGGTGATATTGATGATTGATTATCAATAACTCAAAGACCTACATTCTGCATCACTTCCCATCTGTCCTGTGCTTTGTAAATCCAGCTGCTTTGTCACTGACTACATCTGTGGGGATGCACAGTTACTCTGAGAATAATAGAATTAGCCTGAGTTTGGTTAGTAAGGTCTGTTGTCTGGTGGAGAAAACCCTTCCTCGGCATCCTACCATAATGAGGACAGGCAACTTTTGTTAAAACTTTCCGATGTGAACATCCTCGATTCCAGGCAAGGAAGAAACACTACTGAAACCAATGCTTCTTCTATACGGGTGCTAAGTTACATGCTAGGTTGCTGGCATAGTCTGATAAAGCACTACAAGTTCAAAGTCTTTATTCTCACCCAAATAACTCTAGATTGTAGTGAACGTGGTGCGCTCAGATTCCATGTCTCCTCTCTGCTTGCTTTCTCCTGTCACTGATGGAACATATGGCGTATGGAGGTGAGTAGTTCCTGCAGTACTATTTTAGTCTTAACTGTACAAACTCAAAAGATTGCCCGTGTTGGGCCCATATCTCATGTGGCATTTAAAAAAACTTTCATTCCCCCTTTTTATTCCTTTTTTATGTTTATGACTGAAACATGACCAAGCTTTTCATTTGTTTAATGAAAAATGAAAAGCTTGCTTTAATGTTCTCTGTTTGTATGGTGTGGTGGGCATCTAATTGTTTTCCTGGAAACTGCTTTTCTGCTTTGGGAAAGAGCAGTCTTGTTATTAAAATACTGCTCTTTCTACTCTAATTCTGTCATTATTGACCCAAGCCGCCCAAAGTTCCTCGAGTGAGAAAGTGTTAGACCCGGAAACAAAGCTTAGACTGCTCATTTCTGATCTAGTAGTGTAGGAATTTTTTTAGCTTGAAAATATGATTGTTTATTTTCATTTAATAGCAAGAAGTGCCAGAGATGAGAACTACTGCATGGCTTCCATGAAAACTCCTTTCTTGAGCATTAGATGAATCCACAGGGTCTTGATGTTTCTCAGTGTCTCGATTGTCCAATGGGGTACAAGCTCCTGGTGCAGAGCCCTGAAGACCCAGGACAGTGGGTTTGCTAATGAGTCTAGCCAATAGCCCACGTTTCACAGAACTGTGCACAGCCCACACAGCAACACAGAGAGGATACCGAGGGACATGTTTAGGCAGATGGTATTTTCATTGAGCCTATTGTCTATTTACCGTTCCCTGTTCCCACTTTCTTTTAAGAGTTGAATCCTGCTTAGAAGGAATCACACAAATACTCCCCACAGCCTTTCCCACCTAACTCACTCTGAAGTTGTGGTGTGGGTGGGGACTCAATCGCATTGGCAATCTTGAATCTATAATAGAAGTGATAGAATTCTATTGTGCTCTCCCAACTATTACATAATCTCAAAATCAAAAAGACTCCTTGAGGAACTCATCCATAGAATCCAGCTGTTTGAATCTGTTGATTAAAACTGAATGTCAGCTATTGGGCCTACAAATGCATAAAAAATAAATTTTAGGTTCATTTTAGTACTAAACCTATGCAGATGTATGTTATTGAAATTCTTTGATTCTATAGTGCCATGAAGTTAAGGATGAATTATTCTTTAATCATATTTTAATAGCATAAATAAGAAATGCTTATTTCTTTTTCTCCTCCTCTTCCTCATCTTCTGAATGGGTTGTTTTCTTAATGATTATTTAGAAAGCCAGTGGTTTGAAATTGAGAATGCATCTCTTCCTAGGCATAGTAGAGTATATATAGGAATGAAGTATATAGGAATGAAGAAAATATAAACACCAAGTCAGGCCTGATCATACAAGCCTCTAGACCAGTTCCCTAACAGGAATAATGAAGTGGCCAAAAGGGACAAAAGTTACAGGCAAAGCTTTTGTTTTGCAGAAAAGTAGTTCTTTAGCTGCCGCTCATGTAGAGCCTTCTGTTTGTCCAGGTTTGCAAACAGAAGGGTCACAGCAGAGATGTCCTTTTCAGAATGAGAAAATGGTTGGCTCCACCTTGATAATGACTCCCTAAAATTAAACTTGAGTTCTCAATATCATTAAGCTCAAGGCTTAGCCAAAAAACTGCCCATGCCACAGAATTAGAGAATACTGTTTGATTGTTTTATTCTTTTTTATATTAAACACATATATCAGCTCCTCCCTAGTCTCTGAAATTTATCACACTGTAGAAAATGTTAAGGTTTATGTGTGCAATGGGCGTGCTTGTTCCCAGACACAAAGCCAGGCTTTAGAGTCCACACCAGCTCCATCCTCTGTGCCTGATGGGAATTTGGACCCGATGCATGACTCTTGTTGATTGTATCTCCAGTAATAGGTATCAGTAGAGAAATCTGTTGTTTACTGGGATATTTGTTTTCCAAATCAATGGCTACTCGTTTGTTAAGTATGATTCATCTTTCTTATTTTAAAATGTATCCAACATAAGATGAAAACATATTTTTGTTTCCTGTTGATCATCTAAACTGTTTTCCTGAAATGTGTGTCTAAGAAACAAACTTAAATTCTATGCCCGACTTGGGTGCCATGGGTGATGTTTTGTGTGACAGGTGCTGCTGGTTATCACTGGGACAGCCCTGTGCTTTTGTGTTGTGGTCCTCTTGGCTGTGCTATGTGGCTCATAAATTTTCAGCTGTAAAAAGTGGTGGTTCATTTTTGAAGCCCCGCTTTGGAGATAAAACCAGACCTAAGGCTCAGATGAGGCCTGTGTAGCATCAAGATTGGCTCATGCCACACATGACCAGTACATAACGTGAGGCCAACGGTTGGTGACTCTTAAAATTGGATGCAGGTGGACAAGTAGCTTCGGTGAAAGTTTTTATAAATGATTCCACTTTTGGATAAACTGATCTGCATGCAAATAAATTAACTCAGCAAGTGTTCTTTAAAAATGACTGAGCGTGAAACTCTAAAAGTAGTTAGCCCTTATTTCCCCTGCCTATAACTGTGCTCATTTTAAGGGGAGAGCTGCCAAAAGTAGGGGTGACATGTCTGGATGCTTAGCAGTTGGTGGTAATTTCCTGTTTGGATTTGTATGCTTTCAACTATGATGTAGAATGGGAAAATTCATAGCACCAGGAAACTATTGTTTATGTCTGGTTTTATCTACCCATGTCCAACTTTTATAACTTACAAAACTAAGTACCACCCTTATACTGAAAAGTCCCAGAGCTTTGGAGGTAATGTGTTCCTAGGACCATTTTTCAGATACAGACATTAAAGAAACTTAGAAGGAAGAAGTATTGGACCTAGAAGCCCAGCCCTCTGATTTTTCAGCTAATCCCAGTGACACAGTGTTTGCTCAGCGATTGCGTTTTTAAGACTTCAAGGAAAAACAGAACTCAGGGTTACATAGTGAGCTAGGAATAAACTTGAAGTAAGCAGTTAAGTCTATAAACATGGAGAATTTTTGGCTTCAGAGACTGCCTGTAGGTGCAGCTCCCTCTTCCAAAGGGATTTGGACTTCTGTGTGTGTTTGTGTAAGTGCATTGCACATACTGCATGTGTACGTGCGCGTGCACGTGCACACACACACACACACACACACACACTTCTACAACTACCTTTCTTGTGACACTGTCCTTTTCATACTTAAGCACCAAGGACAGTGACTCCACCATCAGTAGGTGTTTCTTGCCAGTGGAGTTGTAGAGTTGAACGCATGTGCCCTGACCATAGAGAAACTGTGTTACCACTGCATACAGTCACTGTTCCCATACCCACAATGACTAGAAAGGCTTAGACCATGGTGCTCTGACTGGAAGAGGGAGATCTGCCACCTGAATTATTCTGACAACACTGTCCCCTATTTCATTGTTCCTAATGGCAGTGCCCATGCCTTTCTGCCTCATGGCATTGTTCAAGGGCTCCTTCATGCTTGCAACCTCAAACCACCAGGTATGGGGTGCTAAGTCAGCTCAGAAATAATTCCGTGTGTCTGGACGCAGAAGAGGCCGCACATGCAGCTGCTGTCCATCCTCATTTTGTGACAAGATCATCCCTTCTACTCAGTCTTGCTCCTCCAGTTGTTTCATTAAGTTATGCCATGCACAGGACCATATTCATCCCATTTTTACATGACATCACTTGTTTAATCCTGAATTAGAAATTAGAAACTGATGTCTCTAATCCACAACATATTTGGCGGAGACTGGGACTTTTCATCAGGATGATCAATACTCCGGCAACACAGAGCCAAGAACCGGGCCATCACCTGAGCATCTAACTTTCTCCAACTTTGGATGTCTAATTTTTGATGTCTAGTTTTGTGTCAGTGGCACCCAACACTCAATTATTAAAGGTTAAATACATAAGACTCGTGCATCTGTATGAGCAAAAATGAGACTGTGGCATAAATCTGTCTCAGGAAGAGTTCTCTTAGGAGTCACAAATCCTAGAGTTCTCGAGAATAGGAAAGCCACATAGAAGCTAATTTTCTTTATTCATACTCCCTATTACTAAGTTATATGAATCACGTTCTTCCTACCCTCAAGCAGAATAAACACCCACATAGCAAATTTACTGATGGGACATATTTCTCAAATGGAATAAAATTATTCACAGGAGGCATAAGCTTTTGAGCGAATACAATTCTGAATCTTAACAAATTTGATCAAGAGACTGATTGTGTCAGTGCACGCCATTTGCACTATGCCGGCTGATCATGCTGTTGCCCAAATGCCCTACTTAGAGTGTGCATTTGTCTCAGCCAGTTTGCTCCATACTTTTCTCCATTTGGAGGGCTTCTGGCTTTTATGCTTTTCATTTTCCTTCTTAAGGTTGAATATTTCCCAAGTTATCAAAACTAGCCACACTTTATTAATGTGGTAGTGATCTCTTACTTTCAGATATAACAGCTTACTTTAGAAATTATTTGGTGTGACTTGGAATATTTAACATTGTGTCTCTCCTTGTCTCTTTGGAGAATCAATCTGTTAAGACACTAAATGGCTCTGAATTTTGTTTGGTTCTTCCCTTCACATAACATTTTTTCTAATCATTGACCTTAAATTAATATTAACAAATTCTTCCGACCTCGTCCACTCTCTCTGTATGTCAGAATGTCTTTGATTCTTTTCTTTGGACATCTGTTTCTCTGATATCACCAGGACCCCCAACTATCTGTCTCCCCTGAAACTTTAGCCTGATAGATTGCTAACCTTCGTTCTTAGCTCCAGCTGACATTCTGTGGTCTTCACACCTCCATTCATGCGACTGACATTGTGGGAAGGAAAAGGCTGTGTAACTGTGGTTAACTATGTGACAAACTTACGCGTTCTCTCAACCCTGGCCACCAATCTTCTGTTTTTCTCTCTATTAGCAGTGTTTTCTTTTCCCCAAATGCAGCTTTCTTCTCCTCCTCTTGCTCCACAAATTCTCAGCTGAAGATATGTTCCTGGGTTCTCATTATTCAAATGTCCTACTTCCTCTCTTCTCATTTTCTTAATGTTTCAAATGCACGGCTCTTACTTTCTAATCTCCAGCACTCAGTTTGTGTTCCTGGGTAATATTCAAATGACTGAACGTTGGTTATGACTGTCTGTATCCCCCTTGCTGCCGTTCCATCGAAAGTCTCTCAGCAAAGAGCACCAGTGTGCCCTGATTCTGAGTTCAGTGATACTGAGGACTTCCTTGATGTCTTCACGTTGCTCCACCAATGGAAGGTGATGCGTCACTGTGATCTTTAGTCTTTCCCGTCTCACATGTGTGCTCTCCTGTTCCATGGTTCTTCTCTCCTCTGGCCACTGCCCGAATCTCCTCCCATGTTGACTCTTGCACTGCTCTGAAATTCAGGCCAATCTCATTTTCTTCATTTCAGCCTGGACACCACAACTGAGCTCGTTCTGTGTTTCTGACCATCTCTAGGTGTTCCATCATCTCAGATTTCAATCTGTCCCAAACTAAACTAAACTCCACATCTTTTGAAGTGGAAGGCATTGCCTGATTAAATTTGGACAAACTAGGAGTTACAAATTCCTTTCTTACCCTATGTCCTCTAAATTTTTCTATTTCAGTTTGTTCTACTTTCTCTACTTTATACTTTGTATTCCCTCTGCACCCAGGCTAGCCCAGATTTAGAGCTTAATAAATGTCTTAATTATATTTTATGTCACACCAAAGTGTAGACAACTAGAATAGGACTTGATTTCAAGGAATAGATCTATCTTCATCTTTGATGTGTCTATTAATATTTAGACCTACTGGAAAAATACTTAGCAGTTCGCAGTGCCTCAAGGCATTTTTTTTCCTGAGGTGTAAAGTGTGCTGTCAGAGTCACGGCATTTCAATTCATGATTTTGACCTTGTTCGTTCAAAGCAAAATGGGCAGCTTGAGTCTCAAGGACCTGCATAGCTGGAAATATTAGCCTGGTGTCTGGGATTCAATAATAATTGATTGTTTAGTCCACAGCAGCGTATTGTTGATATCTTTGCCCTAAAAGGAAGTTAATTACTCTTGCTTGTGTGTTTTATTAAGATATCTGCTATTTGGACTGGAATATTGAGTTAAAGTACAGTGACATATCGAAAATACGAAAAAAAGTATTTTCAGTGATCACAAATTGTTAATTTAATGATTCACCAAGAATATCAGGGGAAGGAGTAAAGGAGGCAGTAGATGTAGTAAGAACATTTAATTGATTCGAAATAGTGGTTTTAAATACTGTTTAAACTTAATTGCCAAAGAAAATCCTCTTTTCACACAGCATGGTCTTTGCTGTTACAAAAGTTATTAATTGACCGAAACACTTAGGGTTGCCATGTCTTCACAATCCTAACGCAGTTGTTCTACGAAGGCCTCAACTCTCTGGCAAGGAGTAAATTCAGATGGGTGAGAATCAAAGGCTCATTTCCGTTCAGAGAACCCATTCTGGTTGCAGGTCTTAAAAGGTCTATCAGAAACAGTTACCTTGAGTTACAGAATTCAAATTTCAGGGCATGTATAAGTCCACAGAGAAAATCTTTCCCCTTCAGACAGTAAACAGCAAATGAACCATCACCTATTTCGTATCTCTTTCGGTACTAAAGCCTGCTTAGTGTAGATTTGGGGAAGAGCATGACGGTGATCATAGTTTTGATTTTAGAATGTCACACCACTTTAGTACACATTTTCCTTTAGTAGTGCTCCTAGAAGTCAGCCAGCTGCTGTCATGACATCTCTCTCTCTCTCTCTCTCTCTCTCTCTCTCTCTCTCTCTCTCTCTCTCTCTCTCTCTCTCTCTCTCCCCCTCCCTCCATTTCTCCTTCTGCCCCTCCTTTCCTCCCTCCCTCCCTCTCTGTTTTCTGTTCAGCCATTTCCTACAGGGGGAAGACACTGAAAAGTCCTCCCTCTTCAGATGACGGCGCCTTTCACCTAGTCCATAAGCATAATGTCATTGGATGGGAATGCCAAAGCATGTGGAAATTAAATGATGCAACTAGTGCCACCTACCTAATGACAAAGAGGCTCTTATTTTGATTCCAGATGCTTACGGGTTTTCTTGTCTCTCAAATGGCTTTCAAGGCAATTGCAGCAGCATGCTGCTTGTTCTCTTTAGTCACGTGTGCCTGAAGCACAGTGAGGACTCAGTACATGCATGTTCATGAAACAGCATGGTCGACATGGAGTGGAGTTTGAACCCTCAATCTCCCTTAAAGAATCTTTTTTCTTTTACTTATTTATTTTGCATTCTGACTCCAGTCCCTCCTCCCCTCTCCACTTCTCTACTCCTACCCATTCACTCCTCCATTTCTATTCAGAAAAGGGCAGGCCTCCCATGCTGTCTTAGGGTTTACTGTTGATGTGAGGAGACACCATACCAGCAACTCTTCTGAAGAAAACATTTAACTGAGGGTGGCTTGCTTAGTTTCAGAGGTTCAGTCTATTATCATCATGAAGGCGAGCGTGGCAGCGTGCAGGCACACGTGGTGCAGGCAACAGGATGTCAACTGTCACACCGAGGGACTCTTGAGAAAAGGGGACCTCAAAGCCCATCCTCACAGTGACACACTTCCCCCAACAATGCCACACCTCCTAATAATGCCCCTCCCTTTGGGGGCCATTTTCTTTCAAATCATTATACATGGCTATCAAGCTGCAGTAGGACATATTTATCAGCTTCAAATAACAATCATTTCTTTTCTCATTGTTTCTGTGCACCAAGAATTCCAGGACAGTTTAGTTTGTTCCTTGGACTTGTGCTGTTTCTGCAGCTAAGGTACAGACTGTAGGCAGTACCTGTTGTTGGACTTGTGCCGTTTCTGCAGCTAAGGTACAGACTGTAGGCAGTACCTGCTGCTTTCTAGAGGCGGAGGCACCTGGGCAAGCACACTGATATGGCTACAAATATGCCTTGAGGTTTTGCTGGCTCCTGGCTGGAAACACCAACCTTTGTTTCTATTTTTATTTTCCATGGCCCTCTCTTTTAAGCAAGTCAAAAAAGGCTACTGGCTTCCCTGAGAGCCAGTTGTTATGTGAGACAAAAGCAAGATTGTCTTGGAATTATGGTCATGGAAGTAGCACCATTCCTCTTGCCTTCTCTTCTTTAGAGAAGCCATGGTGTTTAGTCTAGGTGAGGAGAATGGGATAGTACCTTGGTGGAAACATCAGGAGGTGAGAGTCATTAAGTCACTATAAGGCTGCTTACCATATCATAGTAAATACCATCATTCAACAACAGCGACTTAATGGACATAAAATGTCAACAGACTGGATTCTTCCTGTCCATGAAAAGTCACTAGTTAGAAACTCTAGTTAGAAACTCTTGTTTCTAACTAGTGTTAGAGTGGATTTTTTTCCACTGAGTTTCGTGGTGATCCCTATGGCTAGAAGAGTGGAACATAACAGTGAGCCAACTTCATGACTTCCAGGTCAATTATCCCTGAGTCTTGGAGAAACTTACTAGGGCAGATAACAAAATCATATGAACTACTTACACCCATCTTTCCGCTTTATGATCCTACTGAGTCTAATTCATATAGGCCAACTTGTCGGCCTTTTGAATCTATGTAAGCTGTAATAACAAAATCCCATTGATTGCATCTTGTAAAGAGCAGAAAAATTCTCACTGTTGTGGAGGCTAAAAGTCTAAAATCAAGGTCCCAGCTGACTTGGAATCTGCCAAGGATCCATTTCTCCTAGGTGACATGTACAACTTCATGTGAACAGCTTGCTGGGAGAAAGTCGCAGGCAGCTCTCAGGGAGCTCCTTTTAGAAAGACACCGATCAGTTCATGAGGTTTGCTTGTGCTCTCATCAATACCAAAGCCTCACTTGTTCATACTGTTGACTTAAAACCTGTTTTTACCATGAGTTTGGGCAGTGACATGGATATCTAGATCTAGTGATGGAGTGAAAGATGAATATGATGATGTGTATTATTTTGTTGGGAAGGCAACCGTACTCCTCAACAAAAGATGTCACATAAAATGATTGTTTGGAATCAATAACAAAGGTTAAGCTATGGTTTTGCAATTCATGTGTGTCCTATGGACAAAAAAATAAAATGTCTCACAAGCATTTTAGTGTGACCAGTATTAGCAGAACACATCCTTAGGACTACAGTCAGTCATCTGTGTGAACTGACTTTCAGCATGAAAACAAAGCATTATTAATGTGTTGGCTTGTCAAAAATACAGGTAGGTGTGTGTATGTGTGTGTGTGTGTGTGTGAGAGAGAGAGAGAGAGAGAGAGAGAGAGAGAGGGAGAGAGAGAGAGAGAGAAATAGTAATTGGGATCAGCTGGGGCCATTTAGGGGTCAAATACTAGGTGTCCAAGGTCACTCATGTGTAAAATTAAACCTAATAAGCTGTAGCCACAGCTTTACGGCAGCTTGCTTGTTGATGGCTTATTATGCCCTCCTCCCACTGTAAGTATCTAAAAGATTAGACCTGGGGGTCAGTTCTATCTTTCTCAGAGAGAAAGTAGAATTGTTGGATTGCTTTGTGATGCAATTAAATTGTGTGTGGTCAATTCCAAAACCGCAAATCATTTGTCAGATCTTGGTGCAGTTTTCTTCTCCATGGTTCAGTGTGAACTGGTTCTACTGCTGCTCACTAAATCAAATGGGTTTCTTCTTTCAAGGCACTTAAGATGGAGCAGGATAGGTGACTCAGAGGGTGACATCACATGCTTTTGCCCACACCTGAAGGCTCACAGATGCCTATATTTTTCAGTTCTAGGAGATCCAACATGCCACTCTGGTCCCCTTTTGGCCTTGTGAGACACCCAAATGCAATGGTGCATACTGACTCACACAGGAACACACAGATACATAAAATAATAAATGAATGAATGGATGGATGGATATTGGATGAATCTTTTAAAAATGTTTTTAAATATTCATGCATTATATATGATTATCTAGTATCCTGAGTCACTGAGACTCAATGATATGTCTGGTGTTACTTACTAACCCTAACAGATCTCCGAACAATGGGTTTTGAGGATGTTTGGTGTGGCTTACTAACCCTAATGGATCCCCGAACAAACAGTTTGAGGGATGAACATGAAAGAGTTTTGGACTGGTTCAGCCTTTCTCAATTTTGTTAATTTTATAGATACAAAACTACTTTATCCTGGGTTACATGCAGCCTTGTTTGGTAGAAGCATTCCTGCCACTTTGACCTTCTTTCTTCTTTCTTGTTTTAACCTTCCTTTTTATTCTTTTGTGTCTTTCACATCATGACTCTCTATCCCACACATTTTCCCTTCCTTAGCATCTTCCTTAGCTTGTGCAACCTTCTCCATGAATAAATAATACTTAGAGAAAAAAAAGGAAAGGAAAAAAAGAAAAATCAGTCTCATCATAGAAGCTGTAACATACATAACACAGCGAGTCACATGGTAAACCCTTTTATCCATGCATCTTTACTTGCAAGTGTTCATTGCAAAGAGCCTGGTTTGAGACCTCTGGTTTCTGCTCCACTGTTGATGCTGGGTCCTCACTGGGACTCCTCTTGGTTATGCTGTTGTTACCCTGTGTGTGTAGATCCTGCAGCTTTGGGTCTAAAGGATGGGTCCCTCCATGTGCTCCAGCAAATCACAGATGGGTTGGCTGTTGGGTTGGTTCAACTCATAGCCCTGGTTCTGGGCCTGGGCAACTGCAGGATTGGTCAGCTCTTGCTTGTCTTTACCACCAGGGTGCGCTCTTCTGCATTGCCCTGAGGAGTTCACCCCTTGTAATGATAAGGAAGGGGTGGGGCCAGTTCTGATTTCTTGTCCTCTGGGTTTGTTCCCCACATCCACACCTTCAGGACCATCCCTACTGTGTGCTGCAGCTGATGAGGGACAGTGACAGTTCTCCCACTCTGATGACTTCAGGACCATCCCTACTGTGTTGCCCAGGTGAGGTGTAGGGGTAAGTTCCCTGTGTGCTGCAGCTGATGAGGGAAAGTGACAGTTCTCCCGCTCTGATGACTTCAAGGCCAGCTCTCCCACCTGCCTCAGGTGTTGATAAGCCTTGGGGAGGAGCATCCCACCCCAGTCCATGCTACCACTTGACAGATGCATAGTGGGGACAGCTCTCCGATGCTCACAGCTTCGGGGCTGACTCAGCCACACCTCTATCAACAAGATGTGAGGGCTTGAATTTGGGAGAGATGCCTCCCCCATGAACCTTCTTGCTTTAAGTACATCTCTAGCTTCTTCTGCTTTCTCTTCCTCATGCCAAGTCTAGCTCATTATTTGGAGATTGACACTTCTGCTTACTTAGGGTATTGAGTGGCCAGTGTACATTACTAGAGTTTGTATGAAAGTCAGTCTTCAGGACTGGCGATGTAGATCAGCTTCAGAACATTTGCCTTGTTTTATTCAAAAACTCGGGTTTTAACTCCTAGTACATGATCAATTAATAATGATAATAGATAGATAGATAGATAGATAGATAGATAGATAGATAGATAGATAAAATAAGTAAAGAAAAGCCAAACTTCAGGTGTGACAGCAAAGAGAGCCAGAATTTGGAAGGTAAGGACAATCCTACTGTGCCCTAGGTAGTCTCTTCTACTCTGCCCTTTGCTTTAGGGTGATGTGGGCAAGCTAGCACTACCATGCATGGGAAAGGTACCTATAACCTGAATGAAAGATCAGAAGGTACTAACAGAGAGTTTGGGGGTGGGAGGTTCTACTATATGCAGCCTAAATTAGTTTTATGTGGGTTTTAAAAGCAAGATTGAGACCCAAGTAGGAAATTTCTTTTTTCCTGAAAGCAGTAATGCATTTTTCTTGTGACCATTGTTGCTGATGCTAGAGAAGGAATATAGCCAAATGGACCACAGCGTTAAGTACCTCTGATATTTATTATGTGCTGATTGTAATAAAAAGGGCTGAGATTTGACCTCGGTGTAGTGTGCTGTCATTATGAGCATGGACCCTGGAGGGGAATGAATTTGACTATGGATGTTATCTCAGCCACTTTTAGTTACCTGACTTCATCCCTGACTCATGGTGGCATCATCTCTGGAAGGAGAAGCATAATCCCGTCCATCCCAGGACATGGTGAAGCTGCAACATGAGATGGTGCACATCTGATACTTTGTACACTTTACGTGATCAGTGTTACTTGGCGAAAGTATAAACTCATAGGCATGTGTCTTTTGTATGTCAGTGGGTTTTTATAAATTTGTGTTGATTGCAATAAGAATGGAAATAAATCATATAGTTATCTTCTTTGCAGTACAGTTACACAAAATGATTATTTGTGCTCAACTCACTTTTAATGTTAATTATTATCTAATTACTTAAAAGCTAAACTAAACAAGACTGGGGAGATGGTTTGCTCAGTAAAGCACTTGCCACTGAGAATTTTTAATCTTAGTTTTATCTCTAGCAATAACATGAAAAGCTAAATGGTCTGTATTTGAAATCACAAAACTGGGGACTGAGGAAGCAGAGACAGAAGGATTGCCGGGACAGTCTAGTCTAATCTTTGAGACCCAACTCCCACTGAGAAATCTTGTCTCAAAAGATAAGGTGGATATGTCCTGAAAAATCATGCCTAAAGTTGACCACTGGTTTACAAAGACTCTCTCTCTCTCTCTCTCTCTCTCTCTCTCTCTCTCTTTCTCTCTCTCTCTAAAAAAAATAAACTAGAGAAAATATTGATTTAAATTGGGGCTTTACCTTACAATTTCCCTTTTATTACACTATTCCTGTTCATATATCAGAATTATAAGAACTATATGGAAAATAAATATCATTGTTGTCCCACTGTTCTGTTGACTTTGGCATTCATATATTATGAATTAAAGTGAAAAATCCTACTCTGTGATGCCTTACCAATGAGCGAAAACATCCTGAACATCTCAGTTCTTATGATTAGATATTCAGAAAGAATATGAGCAAAATCAAGCCCTAAAATGGGCTGCACTTTGCCAAATAGAATATTGCTTATTTGAGTGTATTTTTATTATGTTTGCATTGAAGAGAAAAAACATTTTTTTCAGTACTTCAGGGCACAAGTGGACATTTAGACTCCATTTGCAAAACCTGCTCTTAAATATTCATGGATACTTAGGAAGAAAAATGTGAAATTGATGTGTTGGCCATGAATCCTTAACCCTGTTATTATAGGTTGCCAAGGAGATAGAAGTCCATCACTAAAAGAGGAACCATCTGCAAGGATATCTCTCTGAGCTCTGTGTCACTTCTGGACTTCTATACACAGGCACTCACTGACTGGTTGCTACCAAAAGGAGGAAGAGGCTGCCACCCGCACGAGAGAGCCTAGGCCTAATGTATGACTTTTCCTCTGACATAAATGGGAGCAACCAGATTATAACCTAGAAATAGATGACTCAATTCTTTCTTTCCATGATATTTTAATAATCGAGGAAAACATTTATGTGTTTGCTAGTTCTCTAGCTTTGAAACAGCAACACAGTATTGAGTGACAGGAGGAGAGGGGTATTGCCCCTGGTCACAAATATTAGACTCTAGAGTAAGCACTTAATTGGAATGCTGGCACCTCTACTTCATTGATTTTTAACCTTGTCAAAGTATGTTAACTTTTCTGAGCATCTCTAGTTTCCAGCTCTGTACAGTGTGCATGACCTGTGGTCCTGTGTGGATATCCGATGAGATCAATAAGGATGCCTTGATTGAGGAGAGTGCTTCTTGGTGAGCAGGAGGAGAAACCGCCATTGCAAACAGGAGTCGAGATGCCTGCTTTCTGATTCCAGCTTAAATACTAATTAGCTATGCACTTTATGGATAATAATATGAGCTTTCCATACCTTAATGCCTTGACTGGAATGAAAGGAGTTCATCAGATGACCTAGAATGATTCCTGAAATGGACTCCGGATCAGCAGAAGCATTTACCTGTACACACTACAACAAAAGCCTTTACTGACTGTAACTGACAGGCAATTATTTCAGTCTTAGACATTCCTCTCTGTGGGAGAGTGATCTTTTCCTCTTCCCCACCTGTTTCTCTTGGAATTCTCCTCAGCTGGTTCCAGGGATAGGCGCTAAGGAGGAATTAACACCTACCTGTTACCTTGTGAACACTAACTGCTCTTAATTGCTTTCCCTGTTCATGGGTTTGCAAACCAGGCTTGATTCAGACTCTCATATCCTTCTATCAAGTTCAAATTTTACTCAGTGTTCCGATAGAAAAGCACATGACTTCAAATGTACCACTCGATCAGTCTATTAGACACTAATCTACCTATATAATTGGCATCCACACCAAGGGTCAGGACCTCAGCAACACCTCAAAACTCCCCAAATGCTGTTTTGAGTCCCTGACTCCTACTAGAGGCAAACTACCATTTGATGTGACATGAGATTGCTTTTGCATGTTTTTGGAATCTAGCTATAATAATAGAATCTAGAATAAGATTAATTAATCTAGAATAAGATTAGATAGCAGGTGGTTGTCTGTTGGCTTTGAATGTGGGAACGGCGTTGTTGTCCACAGTGGATGTCTGTATCTGACTCTAATGGAGAAGACCAGTTTACACATCCCTCCTTTAACCCTGGAAGGCTTCAATACGCATCCTGCTTCTGATTACCTGTTTTAAAACCAGTTCTTCAAGTAGAAACCTGTGCTGGATTATGTTATACAGGTGTCCTACTGGTAACTTGTACCTCAAGTGATGGATGGTTCACTGTGATTTGCTCAGGGTCGGGCAGACTTATGCCTGTTGTCCTGTGTGGCTCTTACTAGTGCCCTTTAATTTTCATATTGTTCTGGGCTAGATAGAATTGAAAAGTTCCGATGTTAGATTACATTGCTGTTTCTGATTCCTTCTGATTGTGCTAGAAGAATATACTTCCCACAGGCAAATCTCATGATCTGTAAGCTCTCTCGACAAAGCTGTTTTTAAAACTTATCCTAGTTTGTATGATAAATTATGTGTTCTTTCTTCTTTTCCAATTCCTACCATTTGCAAATAAAGTTTTAGGTTGAATAAGAGGAGAGAGATAAACAAATCTGACAGCTTTCTCTGTGTGATGTGGTAGAGGAGCCCAGATGCCCCCTGATAGAGCATTTAAAGGGTTTGATAGCAGGGGATGCCATCCAAAGCAAGGGCTACTTGATTATGCCACACAAGTACTTAAACTACTCTTTTGAAGGGGGAACCTGCATACTGGCATTGATTTTGCTTTATAATTTGTCAAAATAATAGACGATTTTAAAAATACATATACTTTATAAATCTTGCTAGAGGTCAAATATTTAATACCATATGATCTCTGCTTTTATTGCTGGGTAATAAACCCCCCATAGATACCACTGGTGAATAATTGCTGCTTTATCATGGCCTTGAGTTTTGTGAACCAGAGATTCAGCTAGAGCTCCCCAGTGGTAGCAGGTCAGCTCTCGCTGAGGTCTAGGACGTAGGGTTACTGTCGTAGACGTCCCTCAACTACCATAGCATCTCTACATGTGCCTTCTTTCCACTTGGGATCCCTCAAAAAGTGGTAGCTGTTCTTCAAGAGTGAGAAGTCTAAAGGGGTCAGGTAGAAATGGGGGACACTTTGATCTGACCTGGAAACTCACTTTTATCATGTTCTGATCATCAAATCACAAAAGTTTAGAAGATTCTTGGGCAGGAGTGAAGAGGACATAGAATGGGAAATGATGCAGGACATGGCCTTAGGATGGAAAAGGATGTGGGACATGGCCTTAGGATGGGAAATGATGCAGGACATGGCCTTAGGATGGAAAAGGATGTGGGACATGGCCTTAGGATAGGAAAGGATGCAGGACATGGCCTTAGGATAGGAAAGGATGCAGGACATGGCCTTAGGATAGGAAAGGATGCAGGACATGGCCTTAGGATAGGAAAGGATGCAGGACATGGCCTTAGGGTAGGAAAGGATGCAGGACATGGCCTTAGGGTAGGAAAGGATGCGGGACATGGCCTTAGGATGGGAAAGGCTGCGGGACATGATCTTAGGATGGGAAAGGATGCGGGACATGATCTTAGGATGGGAAAGGATGCGGGACATGGTCTTAGGATGGGAAATGGTGCAGGACATGGTCTTAGGATGGAAAAGGATGTGGGACATGGCCTTAGGATTGGAAATGATGTAGGAATGGCCTTAGGATGGGAAATGGTGAGCAGGACATGGCCTTACGTGAGAACCCTCTATTACCTGGGTCCCTTATGTCCTTCTTCACTCTTTTTCCCTTCCTGCTCAGTTTGATTCCACACCCAGAAGTTTCTCCTTGGTGTAAGATCTTGTCTTGAAAGGGACCCCTTACTGGTAAAGAATCAAGAGTTCCTGTGGTTAGAGCATTGTCGGGTCCTGCCCAGGACTGAGCACCGTGTCAGCTCAGCTATCTGCATCTAACCTCCATGTGGTATTCTGTGAAATGCTGCCGACTCCTGGGAGCTCCTGCCCTCCTCAGACATACCACCTAGGAGCTCCTCTCACAGTGGAGAACCCCGCTGTTGTGACTAAAGCAGAGCCCATTGCCTCCATGCCTTGAGCGTTCTGCACGTCCGGACTCCATGGCTCCCTCTGTCACCAGCTCTCTGCCCCAGTGGACTCCCACACACTAACCTTACTTGACAGCCCTGAACATCTCAGGTCTACCATTTTTTCTTAAGTGTGTATTTTAAATGCCATGTTCTCAAACAGAGGACTTCTCTGTGTAGAATGTATCCTCAGTGGCTCACTATTGCACAATTCTGTTTTATTTTCACCTGTACTTACCATTACAGGATATTATTTGTTTGTTTATTAGCCCCCCCACGACAAACAGTGTCACTTAAGGAACCTTAATGTCTGGCACTTGGGAGATGCTGAATGAAGGGATAAGTGACAGAGAGCCGAGGGCCAGGACAGGTTCCCTGACTGGGTAATGGTGGTCTTTCTCTTGTGGACCTCAGTTTACTAACAGCCATTTTTCCGCTAACATTCTTTGCTGTGGTAAGCCTTGCTGTGCGTGAAGAATATGCCTGGGGGCCTTCTTAGAGCCACGGCGTCACAAATGCTGCAACATAGCTTCCTTCGTAAAGCGCAGCCGAGTATAGCTGAAAACTTTAAGTGAGCTCTTAATGTTTCCTTGACTGTCGAACTAAAATCATTTCTAAATGATTTTAATAAATCCAGCACTAAAATAAATGCTACACTACATTCCACAAGGCTTTCATTTTCACCACATTCTCACTATCCCACGATGCCTGGGTGGTTTGGCACACAGCAGAGTCCAGTTTAATTTGAAAACTTGCACGATGACCTGGAATAGGAAAGGCAGACTGCCCTTGGTGACTTAAATCTGGTTTTCACGGTTACCTTGACATTATATGTTAACTGAGACATTGTCTTCCGGGGAGCACAGCGTCTTGAGGGATGTACCGATGCTTCTCTGAGGAGTCACCTGTCTGGCAAGGATGCTTCCTAAGCTGTGCAGGCAGGTGACCTTCTCTGTTCTGGATCTCCCCTAGACTGGCTCTCATGCTCACTTCCTCACCGTCTCTCTGGTTGGAAGTTATTAGATCCTGCTCTGTCCTCCTGGCTTCTGCACCTGTCCTGTGTATACAGTACTGGGACCAGCTCCTCAGTTCCCAGTTAAATGGCTTCCTCCCTGTCCCTATGAGAGTCTTCCCTGCTGAGCAACTTCACGTGGGCTTGGTAAACTGCTCTCTATGGCTCTAGAGAGAAGGCGCCTGCTGCTCTTCCAGAGGACCCGGGTTTGGTTCCCAGCACACACCCAAGTGTCAGTGCACAATCCTGTGTACTCCAGTTCCAGCAGACCCAGTTTCCTGCTCGGGCCTCCTAAGGTACTCCACATTCATTTAGTACGCAGACAACCCAGACACATAAAATAAAATCTTTTGAAAATCTATTTACATATAGAATATAATGCTACAGATTAGGCTGCCCCAAATTCTGACTTGAAAATCAACCGTTTTTTTCCTAGGGTTTGCACAATTACTCTTCTAGAGAGGTGATGCAAATCCATGTTTCATCCCAAGTGTGTGAGCACTCTGCAGCTGTCTGTGCGCACTGTTTGGTTGTTCCTGTAAGAGCTCTCAGTTTGCATCAGGTTTGAGCAAACCCTCTCTGCTCTCAATAATATAGCAATGTGGACTCTGCCTCGTCTTCCTGCGAATGGCTTTACATCTGTTGCATGCACTCTGGTGTCTCACAGTATTGCAAGGCTTTCAGAGCCTGAGTAAGTTCCTATTGCAGCATCCTCCCCTGGTAACTAGAGCTCCTTTCAGCACACAACAAGAAATTATTATACCGTCTGCCAGCTAACAAGTAAATGATTCAACCATGTTTGAATTATCTATGTAATCTTATACTTGTGTTATTACTTTAATAATTAAAGCAACAGCCATAACCATCATGGGAACTCTGATTTATGGGATTGTACAATTTGACTGACAGCTGGGAGCAATTAGGCATTCCATCTAAAATATATAGGGTAAAAAGACCCATTGTTTAACTTACTTCTAATCTTCAAAGGAATTGTTTCTTCAAATATACAAAACCCTCGTAGTTCTGAATCAGAATCCCACGTAGGCAACAGTACATATTTAAACTAGGTTCCTGTGTGTGAATCTATCTGCTATTTCTATCTGGTTTATTATCTTGCAACAGAACAGCAGTCTGTAGTCTGCAGCCTTGGGCATCTGGCTTCTGAGGTCGTTAGGCCAACATTACACCATCACTTAGATTTGAGAACATTGAAAATGTGATTTGAGAATGGATTTGGACAGATGAATGTGGGCTGGGTCAGGAGGGTGTAGCATTTCCCAGCACTGTGGGGTCCCTGGAGAGGAAGACAAACAGCGCATTGTGGAAACACTATCCTGATCTCTGCTGCATATGCACAGGGAGGGTTTCAAAAAAGCCCCAAAGCCAAGGCAATGCGTGATGCTAGTGTTTCTCAGATTGATTCAGCCACGGAGAATTTGTTTCCTAGCAACACCTATCAATACTTATCATCAGTTTTGTACAGAACTGGAGATAAACAAGGTGTGGTTGCTCTCTTTACCATTTTGTAACAGAAGTGGTAAATTATATAAGTTTATAAACAGTTATCATTCGCTGACATTTTATATTTGTATCAAGGGAGAGGGTGATGTGCTGTTACAGACTTGACGGTGGATGGCTGGACGAAGACATATGGCGCAAATGAATGAAATGCTTTTATTTAGTGATCGATCATTTTAAAAACAAACTGCACCCTAGGACCCATCAGAAAGCGTATCATGAGAATTTAGAAATATGTTTAAGCCCAGGAACTGGGACTGGACAAAGTGGTGCTTTAAAAAGAAATAAATCCAGCTGGTGTCCCAAGTTAAACTACTTTAGATGTGTAGCTCTGTAAGATGTTTCTAGAGCGACGCATGTGAAACTCCTGCTGCTCACGGCCGACTGCTCTCTGTCCTTGGGTGTACCGCAAAGCAAACGATTTGCTTCTCGAGTTCCTTTGGTGACTCTCGTTTGTCTGCCTAGCTCATGCACCCTCCTTGCTCCCCCTTTCCCAATTCTCTTGCCCTCTGTTCATTAAAGCCACTCACTAGGCTGGCAATTAGGGGCTGAGCACAGATGCATACCTTAATTTAATTTCACATTCCGTCATCTGAAACATGACCGTGTGTGTGTGCTGCTTTTGGCCTCGAGAGAGCTGGGAAATCAATATGCTAATTTTCTCCTATCTTTCCAGATCATCTTTTGAGGGAACTAGCAATTCTTGTGAAATAAGAAACACAGGCTGGAGGTGGGGTGACTGCAAGAGGGGTTGGCCCAAATACCAAGACTATCATGTCCTGCCCCTGCTGTGTTAATGATCTGTTTTTTAAAGTGTACCTGTAAATTAACTGTTTGGAACTTTGATCACTTGTCTTTGCTGAACGTGTTGCTTCGTGAAAATCGCAAGCAGCCCTTCAAGCCTCATCATCACTGAGTGTAGCTAAGAATACCACGGTTAGGGCATGGAGGCTTCACAGATGCGAACAGACTTCCGGTTCTCCTGGCGGGTGATTCCTTTGCTGCATCTGCCGGCTGGAATCCTCGTTGTCGTCTTCATCATATTGTTGGTTTAGTTTGTAGGAAAGTGAAAGCCCAGGGGACTTTCCTGTCTCAAATATTTCAAGGTTTGGGCCACACTTATCCATACTCTTAATGGAAGAGCATCCCTATTCCACGCCACTATTTTGGGTTTTGCGCCTTTTTCATGCACGTGAAGTGCTTCCTGCACCTGTGTTCACTGATGACCAAAACCTCCCTCTTTTTCTTTTTCTGGTTTTTTGAAACACTGTCTCTCTGTGTAGCTCTGGCTGTCCAAGAACTCACTCTGTAGACCAAGTTGGTCTTGAACTCACAGAGATCCACCTGCCTCTGCCTGCCAAGTGCTGTGCCACCACTGCCCCAGCTTCAAAATGCCCCTCTCAACACTGTCACCGTCATGATGAGCTGGTTTTACTGCTGTATCTTTGCATGGATATGAGGTGGCAGCCTTAAGAGATGCAGTGTTCACAGCATGCTCATGGTAAAAAGATTGTTTTAACTGGGGAGGCTTCCCTCCACCCTTGAAGATGGACTGCTGGGTGACGGGAGCTTCCATTTATGTGAGCGGTGAGAAGAAACAGAAAGGACACTTCCTGGTTTCACAAGTAGGTAAATGGTGACTCGCCATTCATTAATCATGTATGTCTGTCCTCTGTCTATTACTTGACAGTATTTCACTTTTTGTTCTCAAATTTACTGTTCCCTACTTGTCAAGCAAACATTCATTTGCTCCTATCTCCAGATGCCATGCAGTTTTCCATAACAGTGCAGAGATTAGCTGTAGTAATTCTTAGATACCTTAGATACCATTTCTATGGTTTTTTTTCTTTCTTTCTTTCTTTTTTTGGTTTTTCGAGACAGGGTTTCTCTGTGGCTTTGGAGCCTGTGCTGGAACTAGCTCTAGTAGACCAGGCTGGTCTCGAACTCACAGAGATCTGCCTGCCTCTGCCTCCTGAGTGCTGGGATTAAAGGTGTGCGCCATTACTGCCCAGCTTGTTTTATATTTTCTGATGTAACCAGTTGTGACCTCAGCATATTTAAACCAAAGCACTACAAGGTTTCATGCATACATTTCTCCCGCTAGGTGTTCCCAGTAGCAAAAATGAATAAAAGGAGGAGTTCAGGGTTTGGGGTTTGCTTCAGCTATACACACACATTGTATTGAGCATTTGAAACCCCCAAAATAAAACCAGTGATTTGATCTCTTTCTTGGTTGTTGCTAGACTAGACCTAGTATAAATGACCTCAGCTTGAGGTACCCCCTGACTGGCAGTAAACCCAGTGTCATCTCTGGGTGCTTCCTCTCCTTGCCCTTTATTTCCAGTCTTAAATCTTAATGCATGAGCACTCTGACTTCCTCTGGAAGTCTCCTGCCTCCCTGGTCTAGGAAATCCTGCTTCCCAGCATCATGTTCAAGGAGGGTTTCCTGTCTTCCTGTGTCCCCCGACTCTAATGGGCTTGGCTATGACAACTCACTTGTGCATAGACCTAACTCGAGTCCCCAGCGGTTTCAAGAGGCAGGAATGGAAACAGCTCTTTCTCTCCCACTTGTCCTGTACTTGGTCACAAGGGCCTTACAACTGAGCTGCTCTGTGCTTTCCCAGGGGCTTAAGGAGAGAGTGTTTTTCTCCCCAGTTCCCAGTGCTCTGTAAAAGCAGAAGGTGATAAACACTAGTGAGCACAACATCAGGCATCCCTCTGACAGACAGGATGCCTTGATCCCTTAGACCAAACCTTCATGGGGATAGAAGGCTTTCCGCCTGGCGGGTTCTCATCGCTCTGTTACACATTTCCACTATCCCGGCTGAGGCTGGAGCTTGAGGCCTCCATGACTGACGTGTCTTTGACTCCATCAACCTAATACCCTGCATGATGTTTTCAGCAGGATTCAAAGAATCTGACTTATTGGAGGTTTTAGCCCTTCTTGCTATTCCCCATTAGGGCTGTAGTTTAGTGTTCTTTCTTAATTGTGTGTAGAATTTTTGTTTGTTTCTGTTTTCATAAATTTTGATTTTTAAATCTAAACCCATTTTGGATTTAGATTAGAAATCTAAACCATCTTTGCCTGGTTGAGCTTTTTGGAAAATCTGAATAGGTTAGGCTGCCAGGCTCCAGTTCTGGTCATCACTGAGTTAGGTTGACATTTGGACCTGTCACCCATGACCCTCAGCAAGCTTCAGCTCTCTTAGCTATAAAGTGGGCAGGACACATCTCTAATGGGACTATCAGAGAAGTGTGACAGCCAAACACAATGTCCGCACTGTTTTTAAAAGAGAAGTTCTCAACAAGTCTCTGCTCGTTGGTTATCGCCACTGTCATTACCATATTGTTATAGCACAGACAAAATATCACTGCAGTTTTCAACCAATCTTATGAGTGCTTTATATATGCAGGTCCCAGTAAATTGGAGGCTCTTCTGTAAATTATGGCGTGTATTACAAGTCTCTGTGGATCTAGCCTCTGAATTAACCCTTTAAATCATGTAACTATTTAAAATCTAGGTCAGTTCTATAACTCAGCAGATTTGAATGAGCCTAGGAAATTATTGGTTCTTTGACACTTGTTTTCACTGAGATTTGCCCCAAATATTATTTGTGTTTAAATCTCCTTGGACCAAAATGAACCCTGAATTTAGCTTACCTTTTACATATATTCCATAGATCCATTGTGACAAGCAATGAATGGGTCTTATGATATATGCAAGGCCTTGATATTAGTTAATATGTGGTTTTTTGTCTAGAAGGTGCTATCTTTATAGTATGTGCAAGATCTTAGATACTTATACTCAAGATATACATTTAAGTATAGCTAAAACTTAATGATGCATTTTATTATTATATTAACTTTGAGTAGTAGGTAGGAAAAATCCAATAATGGGAAGAAAAGGAGCATCATTAAAAGTGGATTATCTTTATAGAAGCATTCTTTATATTTTATCTGGGACATTAGAACTCCAAATGATAGCACTGGCTACAGATATGCGTCTTTGGGTGTCTCTGAAAAATAAGCACTGACGATTAGGCCAACTGCTAAATTTTTACTTTGGATTTGACTAAAACTAAATGAATATAATATCATGGTGTTTTACTGTATGTTGTATCCCATACTAGTGCTGTGATGAGGTGAGCATGTCTTACTTTATTTGTAAATACGAGAGGTAGAATGGGCTGGAGAGACAGCTCAGTGTTAAGAGCACTGAATGTTCTCGCAGAGGATCTGAGTTTGATTCCCAGCGACCGTATCGTGGCTCTAGCTCCGTTTCCAGAGGGCCTCGTGTCCTCTTCCAGTCTTCAGCAGCACTGTGTGCATATGTGTCGTAAGCTGTACTTTGGGGCAACATCTGTCGGGGTCCAGCCTCAATGAATTCATATGTTCAGGATAAGAGCCTGAGGCTTAGAAATGTTAGGCAGAATAGACAGAGATAGAAAAGAAATACAGAGACATAGGATAATGCCGGGAGGGCAACTCAGTGAACACCAAATACAGAATCAACTCATGTTTGCTTTCCACACGCTTATATGCTTCACTCCAAGAGGGAGGCAGGAAGGCAACAGACCTCATTAACATGACATAAGGAATAGACCAAGTATCCTGCAGGCAGCCAGGTCCTGGAACCTCCTGCCAATCTCCTTTGAAAGAGCAGGAATAGCAAGGTGGAATGGATCCACTCTATACTTAAAATATTAATTAACTACACCCTAGGTCAGGATCTCTTGCCTGTAGCCACATCTGTTGTCAACAACTTTGAAGGAACAAAAATAAGCTAAAACTCTCTGAACTTCAGTCAAGGTGAAACAGAACTCACATCTGTGCCCCCCACATATGGTACAAGGATGTACATGAAGAACACATGCACACACACACACACACACACACACACACAATGTTCAACAACTTAATGGCACATACCTTTAAAAAAAAGAAAAGGAAGGATAAAGGGAGGGAGGGAGGGAGGAAGGATAAAGGTAGGGAGGGAGGGAGGGAGGACGGACGGAACCCAGGACATCTGGACAGAGCTTAAACAGTCACAACCCAACAATTCTAGCTCACACTTACAGTGAGCCCCACTCTGTAACCACAAAATTCAACTTTTAGACACTGGCTAACAACTTCAGACTTTGAAGAATGATAGAACGGGTTCCCTTTCTTAATGACTCTTTGATTCATTGTTTTTTCACTTATTATATTCTTTAGCATTGACTAAATGTCCACTAACGGTGAGACAAAAGCTCACCTCTATAGAAGACTTGTTATGTTGTAGGCACTGACTGTTTGCCTGTGTGAGTTTATTCCCCTGAGCTGGGGATCATCATTATCCCACTTTACACATGAGGAAATAGGTGCACCAGTGACTGTATAATCTCTCCTAAAGCCAATAGCTAGTGTGTGACATAATTGGGGTGCAATTTTATATTTGAATAGCTGTAAGCCATCCTTCAAGGCAATTACGAAAATAATTTAAAAATTATAAGCAAATTAAATATTTTAGCATTAATTTTCCATTTGTTCAACCTAAGTACAAGCAAAAATATGAAAGAAGTATTCTCTTTTATTTCTTTCAGTGGACCCAGTAATGGGAGTTAGAACAGCCCTAAATATATGAAAGCATGTTTTATTTAAAAGACACCTACTGTGTGCTACAGGGAACTTTCTAGAAAGGGAGATATATTTGCACAGTACTGCAGATACTAAAGGGTGTGTGATCAGTTCACTGGAGACTTTTCACAACTGAATTGACTGATAATTCTGTTATCTGAAAATGCCACCTGTGTCCCTGGCCTCTGACCACAGAGCAATGTACTAAAGAGCCATCTCTGCGGGGAATTTAGTCCCCACTTCACAGGGAGAGGCGCAGTGGCATTCTGTTTTCCTTTTGTCTGAATCATTCTGGTTAGTGGAGTTGAACTGTGGAAAGCACAGACAGGAGAAGGCAAAGCTGTGGCTCTCGTACTTTTGAGAGCAGAATCCTGGGGTGGAGGGGCTGACAACAGGAGACCCTCATCTGCTGTGATCCTCACCTGGTAACAACAGGAGACCCTCATCTGCTGTGACCCTCACCTGGTAACAACAGGAGACCCTCATCTGCTGTGACCCTCACCTGGTAACA